>CAUZXS010005436.1:0-102843 GCA_963585895.1 Sepioteuthis lessoniana | reverse complement strand
CATTACTCCTTTACAGGATTGACCCACTTTACCCTTGATACATACCTTATAATGCTGAGTGTTAAGCAAGGAGGAATCAGGTACCATTTTTTAAGTCATTGGTATGACGACCTGGGATTGAACCCAGGTCTCCCGGGCCATTGGCGAACACTCTAACCATTATGCCAATGTCCGGAAATTATGCCCCCCCCCCAAAAAAAGGGTTTCTTCTTTCAGGAATCAATTAATGTCAAAGTATCACTGCATATATTATATACATGTACATACATATGTATAATTTTCATCATACAACGTGTGAAAGCACGTGCTATACCATATCCTCATCAGCCGCCATCCAGGGGTGATAACACAGTTTCGGTAGCTCAAGGCGGTACTGCCACCCCCGGTGCTACCAAGCAGCTTTTGCCACCGGACAGGGTATTAAGAGAATCATATATATATATATATATATATATATATATATATATATATATATATATATATATGCCAGATCCATTAAATGCAGGGACTACATTGGACGTTTATCTTCATTTTCTGAGTGCAGTTTGTGATTTAAAAAGAAAAAAAAACGCGTTTACTTTCGGCGGTTGATGTTATTACGCGTTTACAGTAACCGTTTCTTACGTAATCACACGGGAAAGGTGATTCCTCGTGTATTACCTTCATGCTGAAAACTTTCTCGCTTTCGACCAAATCCAACTTGATGCATATCGCGCCGTGTTCTGAAGACGATTCGAGGCAACTTTCAAACTGCGGCCAGTGATTCCTATTTTTGAAAGAAACGAAATGACCGAGTGTCCTATAAAACCACGACAACCAACCTCAATAGGAATCACATGGCATATCCAACCCTTTTCCACGCAGTCGGCACGCAGTGACTCGTAGCGGTTTTTCTTCCGCTCGTGTGCTTCCTCCCGGTTTTCTTCCCAAGGGACAGTCAATTCTATGAGGAGGACTCACTTCTTTGAATCGGACCATGCTACAATGTCCGGCCGCTTTTCCGTTTGAATAATGTGAACTGGAAATTGTAGAGATGTCTTGAGATCTGCTGAAACTTTCCAGTCACTAGCTCCGTTCAGTAGCTTCATGTTAGAATTTTTTTGTTTCCTCACAGGACATTCACCTTCCTTGAGAAACTGAATTATGGGTTCCTTGGCTGTTATTGATTGCTGATTTGCTGTCTCACATTGTGTTCTTAACAATTCAATTATCACTTCTAATACCTTGTTATGTCGCCATGTGTACATTTGAAGTGAGTGTGGACATGCAGATAAGACGTGGCGCAAGGTACCCCGATCACTTTTACACGACAAGCACAAGTCCGAATTGGTATATCCCCATAATTTTAGGTTGGTCACATTTGGTAAGAGATCATAAGTAGAGCGAAGAAGGAATGATATCGCCAGTGGTTCCATTGCAATTAAGGATTTCCACGATAATTTAATTGGTTCGATATCATTCCATTTTGTCCAAGCACATTGTTTGGCCTGAGTAACAGCACTGGCTTTTCTTTGCTCTTCCTCAAACATCCTGACTTCTTCGCTCACCATGTCTCTTTTTCCTTTTGGGTCCATTTTGAAGAATACCTTTTTGCTCGTGCTACCCAACCCAGCTCGATTGGTTTGAGTGACGCCTATGATATCTTTGATTC
The DNA here is from genome assembly GCA_963585895.1 of Sepioteuthis lessoniana. Classification (NCBI taxonomy): domain Eukaryota; kingdom Metazoa; phylum Mollusca; class Cephalopoda; order Myopsida; family Loliginidae; genus Sepioteuthis; species Sepioteuthis lessoniana. The sequence continues at coordinate 101,192 of CAUZXS010005436.1, read as the reverse complement.
GTAGGCTGTATTCCGCCTCCTGGGCGGTTTTAACGGCCGACCACTTCGTACCTGATTTTATTTCTGGATACGCCTTCCGAATGATCTCGTCGGCTGAGTCCTTCATCATCATGTGAAGGCGTACTTTCCCAATTTTGAATTCTTCTACCAGTGAAGATATTGGGAGCTGTAGGTTTCCAGAATTGGTATATAAACCCACTTTCGAAAAACAAGGAGGAACTCCGAGCCACTTACGCAGGTATTTGTTGCTGTACTGTTGGATCCGTTCAACACGAGATATCGCAATATCGTACATACATATGTATAATATATATGTTGTGTGTGAGTGTGTGTGTGTAGGTTATTTAATGCCAAATCCTGTTTTATCTATCTATATATATATATATATATATATGTGTATTCTTCAATCCAGTAAATCCGGAATAGGGAACAATTTAGTCAGGACAAATGAAACATTAAAATTTAGAATATTCGAATATTCCTGGTAAAGAGCTCAATGTAAATAAAATCCATAGAGCAAATAATATTTTTTCAAGAAAAAAAAAAAATATTCGGTCACATTAGGATAATAAATTTATTTCCATCCTGTTTAGAGCATTGATATGAATCAAAACTTCAAAAGAATTTAATAGGACTTCATTACGGTCATTATAAATCCTGAAAAAACTCATTTTTATTCTATTTTGTAATGCGCTTTAAAATTGAATACTTAAATATTTCAAACAAAATTAAAGTTAAAAATTGAAAAATTCTGTTTAATCTTCAAATTTGAAACATTTTAAAAGTATGTTACCGGCAGAATTATAATAAGTAAGTAAAGTTGGCAACCTTAGTCGAGGGTTACCCGAAGGCTCCCTTTTCAATAGCTACTACACCGAGATGTAAGGGAGGGTGCTACTCTATTCCCAGGATTGTTCCACTTTACCCTTATAGTGCTGAGTGTTAAGCAAGGTGGCATCAAGTACCGTTTTTTGAGTCTTTGGTATGACTCAACCAGAGATTGAACCCCAGTCTACCGGATCATTGGCGAACACTCTACTCATTAGAAGTAGAATGTAAATTTATTACAAACTATTTTTTTATACAAAGGATTATCAGATAAAGCAAAGCTGCATGTGTCGAAAAAAACAAAACTAAATTTAATCAGTTACTTTTAATTACATTACTCTTTTTAGTCAGACGAGGAAAATGTTGATTGTTTGGTGAAACAATTGATGAAGGGATTAAGAAAAAAGTATAGCCTCTAATAATTATATTCACATCCAACCTCTCTAGTACTAGCAGGAAATGATACGAGATAGTTTTCTTACTTTTTTTTTAAAGCGGAGTACAACTGGTTTGAATGCAGCGTTTTCTTTCTCTTAGATTGTTTGCCATAACAAGGTTAAAGAACCCAGTCTACCCTACTATCTATCCATGGCTGGAAGGAGAATATTTGGATTCATATTTTTCCCAAGGGTATTAGCAGTATATGAAATATAAACAGCTTTGTCTAAAATTTGAACTTGAGTAGCCAATAGTAGCCATGTGTGTATGTTAATATTTTTCAGGTGAGTAAGCAGTAATGAAAATAAAAAAAAAAGAAAAGAGACCAGCAATGATTCATCCTGGGTTATATATTTCCCTCGTGTTCTCATATTGAAATAGGAAAGAGATAATAGCCAAAGAGATTAAACATCCGGAAGGAAAATGGACAAAAAATTATCCTCAATCTCACAATTCATGTTTTCAGTTACCCTCCCACACACCACCATGACCAATTATATATCTAAGTCAATAAGTATGTAACCTAATGATACGAAGAAAATTATGCTCATGGGTAGGAGAAAAAGGTGGTGGAAGACAAAGTGAGGAGGAGAGATTATAGGAAGAGAAGTAAAGAAAGAGAGGATGAAGAGGAGAAAGAGAGGATGAAGAGAGAATAAGGAAAAAGAGGTTGGTGGAAGAGAGGGTAAGAAGGAGGAGAGATTAAAGAAAGAGGAGGAAGAGAAAGAGAGAGTAAAGAAAAAGAAGGTGGTGGAAGAGAAGGTGAGAAGGAGGAGGAAGAGAGGGTCAAGAAAAAAAGAGAAGGAGAGATCAAAGAAAGAGGACGAGGAAGAGAAAGTAGAGAAAAAGGTGGTAGAAGAGAAGCTACTATTTACCAACCCCTCCGCTCGGGCAGGATATGACACAAGGTCAATTTTTAAGCGGAGTTTAACAGGTTTGAATTCAGAGTTTTCCTTCTCCTAGGCTAGTTGCCTCAACAAGGCTGAAAAACCTAGTCCGTCCTACTATTTACCCATAGCTGGAGGGAGAATAAGGGGGTTCATACCTTTCCCAAGGGTATTTGCCCAAAAGTGAACATAATAGCACGACTGGAGTACGAACTCGCGTACTACGATTCCGCAGTTCATCGCTTTAACCATTACACCACGAGGACACCCCTGGTAGGTGGTAGAAGAGAAGGTAATGTGGAAGAGTAAAGAAAGTGAAGGCAGTAGAAGAGGAGTGGGAGGAGGAAGAGAGAGTAAAGAAAGGTGTAATGGTTTTTGTCATAGGAAATGGACACGGCGACATGAGTTCAAATCCTTGGGAAAGGTATGAATCCAATAATTCTCCCTCCAGCTATGAGTAAATAGTAGGGCAGACTAGGTTCTTCAGCATTGGTGAAGCAACTAGTCTGAGAGAAGGAAAACTCTAAATTCAAACCTGTTAAACTCTGCTTAAAAATTGACCTTGTGTCATATCCTGCCCGAGCGGAGGGGTTGGGTAAATAGGGTAAAGAAAGAGAAAATAGAGATGGGAGAAGATAAATAAACTGTACAAAGACTACAGATATTTAAATATTGTATGAATTTATCAAACAATTTTTTTTCCTTTTTCTATTTTGATATCTTAATGCATCATTAATTGATAATATGATTTTATAGCTGCTACAAGAGTAACATATAATTGTATATACATATCTTTTTTAATGATTAATATATTGTCAAAAAGTATGTAGCCTAATGATACAAAAATAAAAGCAAGCAAGCATTCATTTCTTATGAAAAAATAATTTTCAACATAATCTCTTTCTTTGTCAGTATATTTAACCTAATCCTCTTTCATTAATTATATAGATTGAACATTATACTGTGAAAATTTTAGATAAAAATTTAGCTAATAACTATATATTAAGCTATCAACTAACTGATCCGCCCTTATATATATATATATATATATATATATTTTTTTTTTAAGAGTATTAGCGCTATGTGAAATGCAAATCTTGTCCAAGGTTTGTGTGGCATTACTGGCGCCAACACAGCACCAAATATGAATTTAGTATAGTGCTACCAGCACCAAATTAAAATTTGTAACACAATCACAATACAAACAGTACAACACTGTTGGTTTCATGATATGAAAATTTATTGGGGCTGCAATGTCTGTAGTAGCTGGCGAAAAGAGGATAGATGAGGAAATATGTATCAACTCATTAGATCGACATATAGAGTAAAGAATGTGAGGTAAAATGGACAACTACAGACTTGGACATTTCTTCTTTGCTGACCTGGCCACACCCCTATTTGTTTGTTGTCTCCAAGTTCAACTGCCTGTTTCCAACTGACTGCCTGACTCCACCTGCATCTTTAAATCTCTTTCTTATATATGTTTTCCTATAATTTTCTTAACTAATGCTTTAATGACATGTCATTGCTAAATATCAGCTGATATCTATGTATATGTTTATCTAAATATTTTGCTTACAGCTGATCCTAAAACAAACCTGTCAATCTCTTTTTTGACCTCCGGTGACACGTGCACACAAGCAAGGTCTATGCAGGTCCTAACCTTTTCAAATCGAAAACTGATAACTACAAACTTAGCGTTTAACTAAGAAAACAATTTATCATTAAAATGATTAACTAAAAACCCTAATTATTTTAAAATTGAACTCGAGCTGCTGTGTCTATTTTCCACAATGATAACTATTACATTCCAAATGCTTCCTAAACCACTTTGTTATATGATGAAACACAGACAGTGAAGTATAATTCTACCAGTTCACAGATTCATAGCTACTACATTTAATTCACACAAGTATATGAAATAAACAGAAAAAGACACTACAAGCCAAACCAAAGAAAAACCACTTTAGGGTAATAAAATAAGGACTAATTTCGACTCACTAAGCTTATTATTATTGCTTTTAGCTATCACCCCTTTAAACTGGCTAAAACAAACATACTCCAAAGAGAACATTTCTACAGTGAACCTATTTCACAGTTACATAGAGAATGTATAACAGAAAGAATTCTTTTACACAACTCCTATAATACCTACCTTACAGAGGAGCTCAATATTTCCTCAATTGCATCCTTTTCAAAATACATTGTATGTGAAATATCTTAATAGAAAGTTATGGCTAATGGGTACAGATTTTACAAGTACAAGATTAATTCCTCAGAAAAAAGATATTTTACTCTATCATAACAATTAAATAATCATTCTTGAGTAAATATGTCATAACTTGTTATTTATTTAGCATTTGAATGAGCACATGATGCCGTGTAATCTTGAGGTGCTCATGATGTCATGTGGTTATCATTATTAAAAAATAAACCCGGCGACCAAAGTTCAAATCCTGGACAAAGCGGTTTGCATTTCACATAGTGCTAATTCTCCCAGGAAAGGTATGAATCCAACTGTTCTCCCTCAAACTATGATAAAATCAAAAAGTTGGCATCCTTAGTCGAGGATGACATGAAGGGTTCCATTTCAATAGCTACCACCCCGAGATGTAGGGGAGGGTGCTACTCCATTCCCTGGATTGCTCCACTTTACCCTTGATCCTTACCTTATAATGCTGAGTGTTAAGCAAGATGGCATCAAGTAGCATTTTTTGAGTCTTTGGTATGACTCGACCTGGGATTGAACCCCGGTCTCTCGGATCATTGGTGAACTCTCTTCTCATTAGGCCTATGGCCTGGTTTCTTTAACCTTTATTTTTCTTTTTCCTAAATTGGTAGCCATACTAAGATCAAACCAGCTGTACTCTGCTTAAAAATTGATGTTGTGGTGAAGTTAGGTAAATATGTTGTATGGTTAGCAAGCTAGATTAATAGGCCATTGTTAGTGAAATGAATTCTTATTAGGTGCCCTTATACTACAAGCTTTGTGCCAAACTAAGCTGAGCTAAGAAAATTACTACTTAGCATTTGGAGAATGTTTCAAACTACTGCAATTGTAATCAGAGGCTACAATAAGTTAATACCCAACTGAATATCGATAACCGAGTAAAAGAAAATCTTTATTATTTAAAGGCCACATTAAAATTTTTTGCTAATAAGGTGGTATGCCAATTTTTAGTAGGTTTACAACAAAATCTAAACTTCAAACTTTTCATTAATAGCTTAGTTCAAATTTTATCAATATGTAAAATTTAAAAGAAATGAAAAACTTTACTCACCTTTTAATGACTTTTTTTTTTTTTTTTTTTAAATTGCTTTTTCCAAGAAAGTTTGGTGATATCAATTTCTGAATTGGAGGCTGGAAATTTTAATTGTGGAAGAAAGCACATGATGATTTTAGGTGGCATTAAGTCTTGAGCTTGAAGGCTTCACACACTGCAGACATTGTAGATCTTATTAGACTTATTGCAAGTGAAGATTCTTTGCTTTCCAAATTTTCTAAAATTAATTTTACATCCCGTTGACAGGGCTTAAAATATACCGACAGAATCTCATGGGGGGGGGGGGAAAGGAAGGGTCTTGAGCATTACACAAAACTACATCTGATGATGAGGTTCCAGTTTTGGAGCTCTGAGGCGTGTAAAGTACCTGCTTCATTGCTATTACTCCCAGGTTCACTCTTATCCAGAATTTTAGTACTTTTTAGGGTCTTGTTTATGGGTCAAATAGTACTGTATGAAAATTAATAAGTATTGGATATGAATATTAAATACCAAATAACTAAATAAATTATTTATATTAAGAATACTTATTTGAAGCTACAATTGTTTGAGTTTTGGTTTCTTTGTTTAATGGCATATCAACCTTCATTACTTAAGGATTATTATCATCAGTTACTTGAAACCATATAACTGTGTGCAAACAAATTATTATTAAATAGAAATAGTTACTTGAACCCATATACTTGCTTACAAATTATTGGTGTTGGATAAGAATACTTGAAACCATATAATTGTGTATAAATTATTTGTATTAGACAGGAATGCTCAATATCATAATCTACATTATAATTTTGTTTGTATGTTACACTCATCCACATATGTTCCCTGCAGCCAAGTGGGATATTCTTCAATTCTTCCACTTGACCAAGTGAGATATACTTTCCACCCATCCACAATCAATTAGGACAGCAACACTTGAAACCATCTGTGTGCAAACAAATGAGCTCTAACTCATTTAAAGATATTACCTCCAAACTATTCATTTACAAATATCACACACACACACACATATATATATATATATATATATATATATATATGTGTGTATACATACACACACATATATAAACAAGATTTGGGATTAAATATACTAGAAGGGTGAAATGCCACGAAACACAACCAAACCAAACCAAACCAATATAAACAAAAACAAACCAATACATAATATATAATATAAACCAATCTAACCAAACTAAACCAATCCAAACAATACCATACCAAACCAAACGAAGCTGATCCAATCCAATCCCATCCAAGCAATCAAAAACCAAACAAATCCAATTCAATTTCAAACAAAAAAAAAAACACAATATAATCTAACCAACCCAAACCAAACCAATATAAACCAAACCAATCTCAAAATTGCCCATACAAAATTACAGTTTTACATCAATGATTCTCAGTGATGATGTGATTATATGATACAGCAAAACAGAAAAAAAAAATTCTTATGGTCAGAACATAAACGTTTTTTTCTGTCAATCAAAAACATCTTGGCTATCCTTAATGTTATGATTATTAAAAGCATTCTCTTCTATTCACTTCATTTTAAAAACATTTGTGGTCAATATACACCAAACTGCTGCCTACAACAATTTTTACAATAGTAGATAAATCTATAAAACAAGAGTTTTATGAGTAATGTACAGGGTGAAAAAAATCTTAACAGTCTTATTGGAGTACCTTGATGAACTGATTTCAAACAGTTTGTCGAATTTTCTATATATTGTTTGATCTCAAGATACAACGTCTGCATCCTATGTACAATTCTTTTACATTTTAAAATTAAAGTGAAGAAGCTAATTGCTGAATAGTTTTTTTGTTTGTTTTTTTTTAAAATTAAATTTTTGGCCTAGCCCATGGCCTCACAAGAAAGATGGTTGAAAGCTATTTGAGAAAGCTTTACAGTCATCTTACAGATATCAAGGAATTGAAGGAAAAAAGAAAAAGAAAAATCATATGCAGCATATAAATCAACTTTTAAAACCTGAAAAAAATCTCTAAAAAAACTAGAGGTCAATTTATATAACAGGGCTAAAATCTAAACCTTTACGAAAGAGTAGTCAACCAGTGGAACAGTACTTGTAACAATTTATATATACCACTAACAGACTGCCACAAACATCTTCCACTTTAACTTGTGTTTGGTGAATATACTTAACAAATTGATATAAATTAATAAAACGAATACAAATTAAGTATTATATTAATGCTATTTCTAACAACTGCAGCCCACTAAGCTGGGGTTGTAGAATACACTGACTGCATCTCTGTAGAGGGGTAATACCACCTCCAGCAAGTGTCCTGGATATGACACCAAACAATCTAATGGAGAAGTTCTGGAAATACAAAGTACCCTTTCATTGCCATTACTCCCAGGTTCACTCTGGCCCAGACTGGTAGCACCTGATGGTTGATTGATTGGGTTTTTATGGCATATCAACCATTGTAGGTTATTTAATGCCAAATTCTGTTTTTGCATATAAAAAAATAATTAAAAGATAAAATTTTAAACAAGGAAGAGATCATTTGTTTGCCCACAATTAAAGGTTTTTAAGTATTGCTATCTAACACTAACAATTCAATTTAACATCAGCCATTTGTCTACAGACAGTTAACTGGTTATTGTTCACAAGTTTGTTTGGCTTTGTGTCATATCAAACATTATAGGTTATTGAATGCCAAATCCTATTTAGACTTTTATATTAAGGACATTTGTAAATATTTTGAAAATAACACATTTAAACAAGCTCATTTTTCTTTCTTTTCTGATTTCAAGTATTTCAATCTCACAGTTAAATAATTTCAAGTATTGTAGTTATTTAATATCTCTTCTAGAGTAAGGTTGGCAGCTATGTGGTTTGCATCACGATCCATACTATGGGTTCTTTGTAGGGGCTTTGTTGATCCCTGAGCATTGCATTGTTTATTGATTCTTATTGACTTTGTTTTTGATGTTGAGGGGACTGTATGGTTTGGTTTGGTTTGGTTTTATGGTATATCAAACATTGTAGGTTATTAAAACAAAATTCATTTTTATACATATAAACAGTTCTATTTCAGTTTAACATAAGTACGCAATTTAAAATGTCAAAACAGCCCAATCTTAAACAATTCAGTTTGGCATAAGTACACAGCTTAATTCTATTTGACCCATATATATGACCCTATCTTGGCCAGAGTGAACCTGGGAGCAATGGCAATGAAGGGGTAATCTGAATTCTCCAAACCTTCAGCATTACTGAGATTGTTTAGTGTCATATCTAGAACACTCATTGGAAGCGGGGGGGGGGTATACCCCTCTGCAGAGAAGCAGTTGGTGTATTCTACAGCCCCAGCTGACTGGGCAAGAGCACCTGATAGAGTCCTGTCTATGGGTCAAATAGAACTAACATTTAAACTGTATTTAAACAAATTGTTAGAACTGTTGAATCATTTTACTGTGTGTATCAAATCATATTTTTAATACGTATGTAAAAACTGGATTTGGCATCAAATAACCAACAATGGTTAATATGTAATAAAACCAAATCACTTATTGATGCACTGCCTGTATACATTAACCAGAATATCACAGCACTGATTGCCAGTCAGACAACTACAGCTGTTTGCCTGCATAATTTCATGATAGCACAATAGATTGTGAATTCATATGAATATAAGCTCTAACGTATAAGATTTACATGTTTCATACATCTAACAGTTATATCTATTTCTAAGAAAAAAAAATCAAGCTGACCACATGTGGCACTTGATTTGGCCTGAGTGGAAAAGGGAGAAGTAATCCCAGACAATACGGCACCAAAAAGCTCCCTCCTCCTTTGTTGTCGAGAACTACTATTCACACCCTCAGTACGAATTTGGGGACTGAACTGAAGGCAGGAAAAAATAGCCAGCATATGGGTTTCATCACTTGTTTCTTGAATGGAGCTTCCCAAGAAATGAAAGTAAAATTAAACGAAAGTTGACTACTGAAATTCTACCAAGTTAAACAACTGAAAGAAAATTCAACTAAGAATTCTGCTGAAAAGAACTTTAAAGAAGACTCACAATTTAATGAACTCTGAAACATTTCTAGAAAACAAAAAAAAGAAAAGAAAAATACTCAAATTCAAAGAACTTTGTTTCCCCGGACACTCTCTCAGATAAGTTTCCAGCAAATTGCACTAAAATTTGCAACACTTTCTCTTTTCTATCCCTTTCTTTCTTGTTTCTTTTGTATAAAATTCCTTTTTAAAAACTTTATATTGTCTGCGTTATCTTTTCGAATCAGTATCCTAACTAGAAAGCTGCAGAACTTACTGTTTAAACTTACCGAATGACCTTACCATTTAATATTGCACACTAAAGCCACATAAAAACATTACCCAGTTAAATAAACTTGGCTTTCCTATGAGGGTGGGCTGAAAAAAAAAACAAAAAAAAACCCAAAACGTGATGACATCATATCTAATATTGATGACTTCTTTTACCAATGGGATCCAAGCACTGCAACACCGATGGAAGAAGTGAGTGAACTGCAAGAACTATATTGAAAAATAAATCTCATTTGGTCACATTTCATGAGAGTGTCTTGGTCAGCCTATGAACTATTCAGCAAACCTTCGTAATTTCTGAAAATGCCTTTATACTGTAATAATAAAATTGATGGAAAAAAATTTAAATTGTAGTGTTGTAAACTTTCTATGAAATAATGAGCTTTTTATAGCTTCATCTTAATCCAGATGAAATGAAAATTACTTTAGTTATATCTGTTAAAGAGAACCATATTTTATTTTACCTTAAAACAACCTAAGTTCTCTTCAAAAAACTTTAAGGCAAAAGAAACGAACTTGTCTCTTGCAAGTGACTTATAATATTGCTTTTAATTCCATACATACACACATTTCACCAAGGTGATTTTATTCTTAAAGAGCCCTTCCTTGGGATTGTTTCATCTGTCATTGCTGATCAAACATACAGGTGTGTCCATGTGTAGAAGTCCATAAAAAGCACATCATTTAATTTGTTCTTACTTGGTTTGTGAGATGAGAGGTAAGTAGCTGTACAGCTGTTATTTTGTCGGATGCTTCCAGGATTTATTCAAAATAAAACACAGCATTCTTGTGCAGTTCTTATCTAGAATTTTCTCCAGTTGTTTTCTTAGAGTTCAAATGGTGCACCCATACAGCAGTACTGACACAGCAATAGCTTGGAAGAATCCATTTTATTTTATCAGAGATCAGATTTCCATTAAATAAATTAGAGTTATTTTATAAAAAGAAACCATTAACCTTGGTCAAATTTTGACTTTTCTCCAGTATCTTTTTCTATGGAATTATTTTAAAACAGAAGATAAATAACGAAACATAATATGAATAAATAATCCCATTTTTCATTGTTAATTAAATATTGAACCATCATTAATCTTCTTTAAATAAACAAAATTTTCTTTTGGTTATATGATATTGCAGCAATGCATAAGGGTCTAAAATCAGATACAGGCCTAAGAATTTTTATATTAGTTTTAGCAGAAATACAACATGTCAAAGAATTGACATAAAGTAAGTAAAGTTGGCGACCATAGTCAAGGGTGACCTGAAGGCTCCCTTTTCAATAGCTACTACACCAAGGTGTAGGGGAGGGTGCTACTCCATTTCCAGAATTGCTCCACTTTAACCTTGATCCTTACTTTATAATGCTAAGTGTTAAGCAAAGTAGCATCAAGTAACCATTTTTGAGTCTTTGGTATGACTCGACCTGGGATTGAACCCTGGTCTCCCGGACCATTGGCAAACACTCTACTAATCCAGAAACTTTTTTTTTTTTTTATAATAAAAGAAAAAAAATTAGTTTTAGTAAGGAAACTGAGCTCAATTGTGTGAGAGAAAGAGAGAGAGAAAAGATACTCCAAATGAATTATACATTCCAAATCCATGTTGATTGTTCAAAATCAATCAGAATCTATTTTAATTGGTAAAAAATTTAATGGGGGAAAAGAAAAAAACAAAAAACAAAAAAAACAAATTTCTTAAGCAAGCAAGTCTTAAATACCATACTGAATTTTTTGCTTTTTAATTTTAGAAGAAAGTTGATAGGTAAATCAATTTTGAAGAAATAAAACCCAAATGTTTTTAGGCATAACAGGTTCCAAAATCAAACTTCAAATAGGCACACACACAAAAAATAAAATTGCTATATCCTGAAGGAATGGTGTAAATTTTTATGTGGCTTCAATGTGCATATTTGAAGGTAGTAGACATTCTTTTAAAATTAGTGAAGTCTCTGCCCATCTTGTGATGTAATAATAGTACACAGTCTGTGTATACATGTGAGAATACAGGCCTGTGTTAATGATCAAGGAGGATATACTGTATATCAATATGGGTCTGTGTTTTGCTGATACACCCCTTATTTTGGAACCTGTACACAAATCTATTAGTATATGTGATCATTTTCTGTAATCTAGCTATACTACCAGTACATTTAATCTTGAAGAAAATGAAACATATTTAGGCTGTTGCAATTGTAGTATATATATATATATATATATATATATACATACACACACACACACACACACACATTATATATATATATATATATATATATATATATATATATATATATATATGTATATTTAGGCAGCATTTCTTCGTTAATGCAAATTTCATTAAACATAATAGACATTTTATGTCTACATATTTTCTTTTGGATCCGTTCGAATTCCCGTATTACTTTTATTGTATTCTGGGGGAATTGATTTATGTATTGTCCATAGTTGCATGTATCCCTAGTACTTTCTGCCCGACTTTGGGCCATCATCAGGGGAGGATCTACTACAAAAGTGATGTAACTTTTGTTTTAGCATATTACAACTGTGTAAGGGCGTCTTTGCCGTTGAAGGTTGTGGCGTTTGTTTTTGAATGTGATTCTATATTTAGTGCCAGTAGCTAAAGACATTTAAGTACATTAGCACTGGTTTGAAAATTAATTCTATTAAGTGTTGGCTGTAGGTTTCTGATATGTAATGCTTCGAGAATCTGAAGTTTTTGTTTATTATTTTGATGTTCTAATATTGTTGTGTTGTCGGTGAGAATTTTCCGTAGCTGTGCCGTTGGGCATGAATGTTTTTTTAAATGCTGAGCTATTGAACTTGTGTCTGAAAGGTGCATTGTCAGTCTCCTCGACAGGGTAGTTGAGGTTAAACCAACATATATATTATTATTATCAGAGATACAATCTCCTAAAGGACATTTAAATTTATATATAACGTTGGTTTTTTGCAAAACTCCAATCGAGGGAGAGGAATTATTTCTAATGACTAGATTCGAGGTTTTAAACTTATTATAATATATAACGAGTTTTATTTTTTTATTAGGATCAGTGGGGAGTATGTTTTTGTGAATCAATGTTTTCAAGATTTTTTCATCGGATTTGTAATTGTAGTGCATTTGGTTACGATAAAAAAGTTTGATATATGTTTGTTGGCTGGATGGAGTAGTACACTGTTCATTTTGTTGGTTAACATTTTTGATCATACGTTTAATTTGTTCATCAACAATATAGTTAGGAAACCCATTGTTGATGAGAGCCTGTTTTATGTTTTCTACCTCTTTATAAAATATTGTTTTGGAGGAGGAGATTAGTTTGGCACGGGATATTAGATTATGAATAATTGCTTTTTTATATCTGAAGGGGCATTCACTTTTAAAGTGGAGGGTACAGGAGTTGTTACTAGAGGGTTTTTTGTAAGTGGAGGTAGTGAAGTTATTATTGTTGTTAGCATCAATAAGAACATCTAAAAAGGAAATTTTATTGTTTTTGTTTATTTCATGAGTAAAGTTAAGGACTGAATTGTTTTGGAAGGTGTCTTGTAGTATGTTGATTTCGTTAATATTATTAGTAAGAATAAGGATGTCATCAACATATCTTAGGTATATTGGAGGTTTTTTTGTGCTATTAAAAATTCTATTTTCGAGATCGGACATGTAGAAATTACTGAAAATTGGGCCTAGGACAGACCCCATAGATACGCCATCAGTCTGAACGTAAATATTTCCAAGATGGTCATAAAATGGAACTTCAGTAGTACATGTTAAGAGTAGTTTTCGAAGTATATTGGAGTTGATTTTAAGAGGAGGAAGAGATGGGTTATTATAAATATTATTTATAATAATATCAATTGTTTCATTAACAGGTACATTAGTAAATAAATTTTCTACATCGAGTGAGGCTAATATACCATTATTGGGTTTAATTGTATGAAGAACTTGAATTAATTCATGTGTAGATTTTATGTTGTATTTGCTAGGTAAGTATGGTGAAATAAGCTGTTTTATTGTTTTTGTGAGTTGATAAATTGGTGTAGGTATTTGTGATATAATAGGGCGTAGAGGATGATTAGGTTTATGTATCTTTACGGTCCCGTAAAGATAGCCGGGTTTATAATCGCCAATTATTTTGGGTAGTTTTATGCTATTAAGTTCGGCATTATTAGCAGTGATTAGTTTATTAATTTTTGATTTTAGTTCTGCTAATAATGCCGAACTTAATAGCATAAAACTACCCAAAATAATTGGCGATTATAAACCCGGCTATCTTTACGGGACCGTAAAGATACATAAACCTAATCATCCTCTACGCCCTATTATATCACAAATACCTACACCAATTTATCAACTCACAAAAACAATAAAACAGCTTATTTCACCATACTTACCTAGCAAATACAACATAAAATCTACACATGAATTAATTCAAGTTCTTCATACAATTAAACCCAATAATGGTATATTAGCCTCACTCGATGTAGAAAATTTATTTACTAATGTACCTGTTAATGAAACAATTGATATTATTATAAATAATATTTATAATAACCCATCTCTTCCTCCTCTTAAAATCAACTCCAATATACTTCGAAAACTACTCTTAACATGTACTACTGAAGTTCCATTTTATGACCATCTTGGAAATATTTACGTTCAGACTGATGGCGTATCTATGGGGTCTGTCCTAGGCCCAATTTTCAGTAATTTCTACATGTCCGATCTCGAAAATAGAATTTTTAATAGCACAAAAAAACCTCCAATATACCTAAGATATGTTGATGACATCCTTATTCTTACTAATAATATTAACGAAATCAACATACTACAAGACACCTTCCAAAACAATTCAGTCCTTAACTTTACTCATGAAATAAACAAAAACAATAAAATTTCCTTTTTAGATGTTCTTATTGATGCTAACAACAATAATAACTTCACTACCTCCACTTACAAAAAACCCTCTAGTAACAACTCCTGTACCCTCCACTTTAAAAGTGAATGCCCCTTCAGATATAAAAAAGCAATTATTCATAATCTAATATCCCGTGCCAAACTAATCTCCTCCTCCAAAACAATATTTTATAAAGAGGTAGAAAACATAAAACAGGCTCTCATCAACAATGGGTTTCCTAACTATATTGTTGATGAACAAATTAAACGTATGATCAAAAATGTTAACCAACAAAATGAACAGTGTACTACTCCATCCAGCCAACAAACATATATCAAACTTTTTTATCGTAACCAAATGCACTACAATTACAAATCCGATGAAAAAATCTTGAAAACATTGATTCACAAAAACATACTCCCCACTGATCCTAATAAAAAAATAAAACTCGTTATATATTATAATAAGTTTAAAACCTCGAATCTAGTCATTAGAAATAATTCCTCTCCCTCGATTGGAGTTTTGCAAAAAACCAACGTTATATATAAATTTAAATGTCCTTTAGGAGATTGTATCTCTGATAATAATAATATATATGTTGGTTTAACCTCAACTACCCTGTCGAGGAGACTGACAATGCACCTTTCAGACACAAGTTCAATAGCTCAGCATTTAAAAAAACATTCATGCCCAACGGCACAGCTACGGAAAATTCTCACCGACAACACAACAATATTAGAACATCAAAATAATAAACAAAAACTTCAGATTCTCGAAGCATTACATATCAGAAACCTACAGCCAACACTTAATAGAATTAATTTTCAAACCAGTGCTAATGTACTTAAATGTCTTTAGCTACTGGCACTAAATATAGAATCACATTCAAAAACAAACGCCACAACCTTCAACGGCAAAGACGCCCTTACACAGTTGTAATATGCTAAAACAAAAGTTACATCACTTTTGTAGTAGATCCTCCCCTGATGATGGCCCAAAGTCGGGCAGAAAGTACTAGGGATACATGCAACTATGGACAATACATAAATCAATTCCCCCAGAATACAATAAAAGTAATACGGGAATTCGAACGGATCCAAAAGAAAATATGTAGACATAAAATGTCTATTATGTTTAATGAAATTTGCATATATATATATATATATATACATACACACACACACACAGAGGAAAATTATAAAGTTTTGCACCAGTTTTTAAATTTTTAACTAATACAAATCATAAAATTTTGTGAAAATTATTCTAAGAACTAAATACTTAAAATTTCTTTCATAATAATTTTTTGTTGATTCTTGGGGAAAAAAAAAAAAAAAAAACTCCTGTTAGTGAGGGTAAATGTTATTTCATTAAATTCTTTTAAATATAGGTTGGATAAAGTATGGGATAATCATAAATACTCAGAAGTTTTTTTTAAAGACAGCCTGGGTTCTATAATCTTGGTATGACAACCAGAAAACTGAATTCAAATCAGATAAACTGCTTAAAAAAATTGACCTTGTGTCATATCCTTCTCATGTAGAGGTGTTGGGTAAATACAGAAATAATCCAACTACCACATTCACTATAAGAAAATACAGGTGACTACAACAATGACTAATTGACAAGTTTTCAGACCTAATAAGTTTGGTTCCAATTTAGTCTTTTGTTTAATAGCACATCAACCTTTGAGGGTTATTTAATGCCAAAGCCATCTTTGTAGAAGAACAGTATGGTACTATTTAACCCCTACCTAGGGTGAATAAGGGAGTTCATGCCTTTCTCCAAGGGTGTTAACTTGAAAGTGAACATAATAGTGTTGCAATTGAAGCTTAAACTTGTTTATTACAATATTACATTCCAGCATATTAATCACTACATCATAGAAACTTCCCCTGATCTTATTTGATTCAGTTGTAGAAGATATTATAATTATTATTTCATCTACATTTATTTTTATTAGGTGGGGGAGAAAAAAAAGAAAAAAAAAAGAAAGAAGCAGCATATTTTTTAGCCACTGTGAATTAGTGGTTTTGTGAGAGATGAACAGTCCTGAAACAAATGGGGAAAAAAAAGAAAAAAAAGAAAAAAAGTGTCTTGATTATTACTCCAACAATGCTGTGTGACTCTTGATGTGAAATAACAGCATGACAAATGAATGGAAACTTCCCAAAAGTAAATGATAAAATCAGAGAACGTTGACTCCATCTATCAGGACATCCTGCACAAAATCCTGAACAGGAAGTATTAATTAAAGCTGTTCAATGTAATCAATAATGGAGAGTGAATAAGTGTGATGGACATTATGTAATATACTTTGACAAACTGAAGTAAAAGAATACTGGCTTGGAATCTATCCAGGAATTGAAGGTGGCAATGATAGACAGAAGTGTAGAATAAGAACTTTGTTGCATTGGCCTGGGTAGGAACCCAGTCTAACTAACTGATAGTGTTCTGAACAAATGGATTAATGATGACAGATCAATATCATTTGCTTGGCCTGAACTAACTATATTAGATTTTGGAGGTGTATATCAAAACACTAGTCCACACATTAAAAGCCTTATTCTTTGAACTAACTAAAAGGTTAAAATAACAAAAATTCCTGTGATCATATCATGCAATATATTCATAAATCTCAAAAATTGGCTTCAAAAGATGGTAAAAAAATTGATGACAACCAAATCAAATGTGACAAAAACCAGCATCAATAAAAGTTAAGATTTTAATTTTTATACATTTTATTAAATATACTGACAGAAAATAAAATTGCAACACTGATGTTTGAGGCTGATTTTGACCTGGGTACAGTATGTGTATGCTAGGGGATAGGAAATCTGATAAAATTTTGATAATCTTTGGTCATCTTTTGATGAAGTAATCATCATCATCATCATGTTGCACTGTTAGCATGGATTTCTTTGGCTCTCTCTCTCATCATTCATCTCTATCTTTCATCACTTCTGGCAGGTCTTCAAGACTACATCCTGTATCCATACAGAGCAGTTGTAGATAAGTAATACTGACTCATCATTGGTACGATTGTATGCATTTGAGAGTACAGGTTTGTGTTAATGTTCAAGAAGGATACAGTGTTTTAATATGAGTACTGTTGATTCAAATTTTATTTTGGAATCTAGGCATGTGTCGATCTGTATAAGTGATCATTTACTGTAATCTAGAAATAATCTAGATATATTAACTGTATGTTTAATCTTGACTAAATTGAAACATGTATTCAAAGTGTTTCACTTTCATTTTCATTCAATGTATATCGTCACAATAAGCTATAATCTTTTATCCAAATAATATCTACACTATCTATGCTTCATATTGTAGTTACATAAGCTATGCCCCAAATCATATATATACTCTCTATACTCCAAATAATATCTATAGTATCAATACTTTTTGACTCAAATATACTGACAGAGAATGAAGTAATAACATCCATAAAGAACTTGTCTTTAACTGGAATCATTTTGAGATGAGTCTTCTTAATCTGAGAATTAATTTTTTTTTTTTTTAAATTTATTGCGGACTTTTTTCTCTCCTCATCTTGCTAGTTTTTGTGGTGTTTCTTCTTTCACTACGTTTCGGCCAAATTTCACCTCTGGCCTTCTTCAGGTGATTTTTACCGCAACCTCGGATAGGAAAAAAAATTAATTCTCACATCCATAAAGAAGTTGCCAATTTTATATACTCCTTATTTTAGAACCTGTGTATATATTAATCTACATATGTGATCATTTACAGCGTAACAGTTATATTACCCGTAGGTTTAATCTTGAGTAAATTGAAACACCTATTCAGAGTGTTGCTATTTTATTTTCCATCAGTACAGTACCATTATTTGCATACCTTGATTTTTAAAAATTTCAAACTGGCATTATACTTCATGACTCCTTTGTGAGTGGGTGTATATATTTGAATATAGAAAGGTGAAAACAATACACACAACAATCAGATTCAGTGTTACCTTTAAACAAACATCTTTTTCACACATAATATAACAATAATAACATTTTGAAAACAATTTTTTTAAAATTCTAATGAAATGATGTTTATTCATGAGAAAACCCATATTTTTTTCAAGACATTTTGGTATTTTATTAAACTGCATTTCTTTATTTTTTCCTTCTTGTTGACTCCAAATTGTTCCATACACCCACTTGTAAATCCATTTGGAGCAAAGGTAAGGTGAGAATGTTTTGAAAATTTCATTCAATCCTTGCCTAGTGTCTTTACCCCATCCCACCCTAGCAACAACAGGCACCATGTAAATCATTGTACTAAAATTGACATACCAAAATTCTTTCATGGGAAACTGTGATGAGGTATTAGTGGGTATATTATGATGATCAGGATCCATACAAAAGAAAAGAAAAGAAAAAAAAAAAAAAAAAGTATTACTGTTGACAGCAATAAGGTTGCTAAATGTTTTCTATGCTGGACCAGAAATACTAGTTCTTTTTTTTTTTTTTTTTTTTTTAAAATCATTGGATGAAGGTTTTTATGGACATTTTCTCTCCACGCATCCCTTGCCTCCTTCCTCATACTCTTGTTTAGAAATCCACATTTGTTGAAAGGAGCCCTGAAATAGTAAATATTAAAAGGCGGTCAAAGATTAACTGAAAGCAAATATAAAAAAAATGATTCATTTAAATAGGAATAAATAAATAAAAACACTTTCACCTTAAAAAGCAAACAAAAAAATAAAAGCAGATTTCAAGTATTAATGTATGCCCATTAAAACTATCAAATCTTAATGAAATAATTGATACTTAGTTATATCACAAAAAAAAAAACACTAAGTGTAAATTATTATACCTGCCTGTTATTTGTTATTCATAATTATTTAGAATTGAACTATTTCTGCCATTTATGTCTTATACAGAAACTAGGATAACTAAATTGGTAAGTGCTAGGGTGTCTAGATTGTCCTAGATTGTTCTATCATCAAATTTGACCATTATTTATAAACCTAGCAAAGTAAGTATATATATATATATATATATATATACACACACACAAATATAATATATATATATATATATATATATATATATATATATATATATATATACACACTTCATTATGGATGAAGAGAAAAACAAATTATCCTTCTTGGATGTATTGGTTGAATGCTGTTCGTTTACTTTTGTAACTAGTATATATAGAAAGCCAGTTTGAATTTGAGTTGGGATGCTTTTGCTCCTAAGTTTAGGAAGGTTAACCTGATCAAGTGTCTCACATTCAGGTCTCTTAAGTTTTGTTCGGATAAGTTTAAAAGTGAATTTGAACAGATTAAAAATTTCTTTTTGGGTAATAGGTATCCTGAGAAAGTCATTGTTGACACCGTTAACAAAACTGTTTATAAGTTTAGGAATAACATCTGGCCACTTTGACCTTCTAAATGGCCAGTTTATATTAGACTTCTTTGGATTGAATCTCCTAGTCAGTTGATTGCCGATAAGGTTTCTTCCTCTGTTACACGCTGTTTTAGTGCGGCTAAGGGTCGAACCATCTTTACTACACAAGCTGCATTTCACTCTATTCATAAGGATGTGATCATCTTCCAACAAAGCAATTTAATTTATGAATTTCAATGTTGCCGTAATGCCACATATATAAGGTGCACTTCCCAATGCCTTGAGGTTAGAGTTAAACAACATGTTCCAAGAGATATTTGTAAACACACAACATCTGGGCATTCAAAATTGCTCGATTCTGCTATCTGTGAGCATTTGAATGCCTTAAATAGTTGTGTGGTTAATTACAGCGATGAGTGTTTTGTGGCCTTGCATAGAGCTAGGACGAAATAACATCTAATTGTCCTGGAGGCCATTTATATTTTATTTGATAGGCCTTCTCTATGCAAGTGAAACCTCGAACACTCTTTGAATTTATTAGGAGATATCTCTTGCTTGACTTAGGGCAGTTTTTAATTTCTTTTTTTTTCTCTCCCACTTTTGTCTTGCTATCATTTTCACCCCACTTTTAATTAATCTTATTTACATTGTCAAAAGTATCCATACTTGGACTACACTACCAAAGACTTTAAACAATTTTCAAAATGTTGACAACCACAGTTGCAACATCTTGTTCACTAATAAGAAAAACTAAATAAAAAGCTAAACATTAAATTCTTGTCTATCATCTTCAATAAGACAGGCCTACAAAAGAATACGCTGTCTGAATATACAACACACATTTTATATATATATATATATATATATATATATATATAATCCCACCAATATTACATAAATAAAATTGGGAGTAGCATTATGTATGTGATTGTACTGTCTATGAATAAATGTGGTATGTACGTCTATTCATGTTACCTCAATGTATGTAGGTGTATATTCTCTGCATTCAAATACCAAGAGTGGGACATACAAAAAATTATAGAGGAAAAAAGTCTTGAAAGCCTAGCTTAAAATGAGTGATCAAAAGTTCTGCTTACAGTTGTGTGTGTGTGTGTGTGTGTGTGTGTGTGTGTGTGTGTGTGTCTGCTTATGTATGTGTAATTTCTGAAAGTAAATAATCTTAGAAACATAGAGGATAGCCAAGAGGTATTTTGTTTTATTTATATCTTGTCTTGTCTCCAATATGCTAACTATGTCTGCTCAGATAAGACAAGCCAGAGGATGAATGAATGGATAGATGGTTGGAAAATGAAGAGGACATATAGATTAGAATAAGACACACAATTGGTTAAAAGTTCAACATTTGCAATGCATTCTACGAGGAAGAAGAAAAAAAAAAAAATTATTTAAACAATACAAAATGGATTATTTTAAAAAGGGGGGGGGAAAGAAAAAAAAAAAAAAAAAAAAAGAAAAGAAAAAAGAAGACATTTTTTTAATAGAATAACTATATGTTATTTTCTTTCTCTATCCCTTTTCTGTTGTTTTCCATTTATTAACAAACCTGTGGAATAAAACTTACCTTGGGCAGTCACGGCATTAGATGGCTTCATCTGGGAGCAAACTAAGCATGATACAACATGGCAATGCTATTACTGCATTTACTACATAAAGGAATCTGTACAAGCAGACAGAGCTCAAATGATGGAATATAGGATGACAAGAAATTAAACCTTGAGTTGTATATCCAGGATGGCTCAGTAGTATCCATATCTACAAGCTAAATTAAAAAGGTGATCATAATGATTTCAAATCAAAAAAGGAGCCTTTCCTCTTTGCAGTCAATTTAGTAGTAGTAATGATGATTATATATATATATATATATATATATATATATAAAAGTAAAGTTGGCGACCTTAGTCGAGGGTGACCTGAAGGCTCCCTTTTCAATAGCTACTACACTGAGGTGTAGGGGAGGGTGCTACACCATTCTCTAGATTACACCACTTTAACCTTGATCCTTACTTTATAATGCTGAGTGTTAAGCAAGGTGAAATCAAGTATGATTTTTTTTGAGTCTTTGGTATGACTCAACTTGGAATGAAGCCCAGGTCTCCTGATTCATTGGCGAACACTTTATTCATTAGGCCAAATATATATATATCAGCCAACTAAAAAAGAGACTAATCAAAGTCATTTTAAATAATACCATTTCAATATACAAGGTGTTTCAGAAAAAATGATATCAGTCCATAATCTAATAACTTGGCCTATTCTCATTCAAATGATCTCAAATTTTAACAGCATGTGTTTAATATTTTTGTCTTTTCAGGTATTGAAATGCCACTTACTGAAAAAGAAAAAGCATTTAAAACATCAAACACGGACTTTTGTGTAGTTTCTATGCAGTTAAAATTTGAGATAATTTCAAAAAAAATTGGTCAAGTTCTAAGATTATGAAATGATATTGATTTTTTCAATATGACCCTGTACATCTCAAATGATATCAAATTTTTTTGAAACACTCAGTACAACTAATGTTTTTCATTGAAATATTCCATGATTAGATATCAACAAGTTAATACATACCATCAATTTGAATAGATCTTTCTTTTCAAATATATTTTTAGTATCATGCTTCTGAACCAATGAAATTTAGAATTTTGAAAAAATTAAAGACAAATAGGGGGTTGAGGTTGGGTGTTTTGTTTTATGGCATATTGACCCTTTTCATTTAATGCCAAATCAAGTCATTTTGATAAAAGTTTCAAACAATTCAGGTTAGTATAAGTATAGTTTTTTTTGTTTGTTTACACACAGCAATGAAGGGGTACTCTGCATTTCCCAAAGCTCCAGTATCACAGGAACCTTACAATCAGATTGTTTAGTGTCATATCAGGACACTTGTTGGGTGTGTGTGTGGCTTATCCCTCTGCAGAGAAGCAGTCAGAGTATTCTACAGCCCCAGGCGACCGGGCAAAATGATAAATAGGAAATGGTTATCAAAAAGAGCAAATTTGTTTATGTGAAAATAATCAAAATAAAGTTTCAGTTACTTAGGAACCCCCCCCCCCAAAAAAAAAACAACAATTGTACAGGTACATGAATAAGTAGTAACATTTACTTTTACAGGAAGATGCCTTTCCTGATGCAAACTTTAAAGACTGTAATATATATTGCCAAGCCAGGTTTTATAAAATGCTACAGTTGATAAATGGTTACCTAAAATTTCATAAGACTCTTTGCTTAATGTGATAGTTTTTACATACAAGTGAATATTACTGGAAAGGAAATTTTAGAAATAACAAAACTGACTGATTTTTACAGGATTGAGAGGCAAACAATTCAAGCTAGATCTACAGAGCTAATTTTAGGTTGTTGGCCCAGGTTTAAGCCAACAAAAAATAAAAATCAATATTCTTACTGTTCCCCTGATGTGCTTGCATGAGGAGAAAGTATGCAATATATTTCACATATATAAAACTTTCAGGTGCTATAAACAATTGGCCTCAAAGAATTCTGGGTCATTCTAGGGAAATTGTAATATTCTTCAACCTTTGCTCTCTCCAATGTAACAAAACAAAACTACAGACAGGTTACAGCTACAAAGTTGATACTGCTTTTTGATGCTTTTAAAAATATTAAGACTCAACTTGATATAGAATAATTTTCATACTGCACAAAGACTGACAGGAAGAAAGGTAGCCAATTCTAAAAACATTATCTTCAATAGGTTTATGATTTTATCATAAAGAAGGGGAGATACTCTCTATAATTTTGAAAAGAGTCATTTTTTTGTTGTTGTTCCTCTACATTTCAATCAATGTATTTTTGGTTTGGTTTGGTTTTATGGCATATCAACCATTTTAGGTTATTTAATGCCAAATCAATTTTATACATATAAAGAGTTCTATTTCAAACAGTACAGTTTAGCATAAGTACAGTTTTTGTTTACACTTAGTAAAATGTAAAAACAGTTCTATTTCAAACAATTCAGTTTAACATAATTACGTAGTTCAAGTGTCAATAACAGTTCTTCGGAAATTGGCTTGGTTTTATGTCATATCAAACTTTGCAAATTGTTCAATGACAAATCCTGTCTAGATTTATATATTAAATACACATAGTTTGTAATCATTTTTCTAATAACATGTTAAACAAACCTGAGCTCATTTTCCTTCACAGATAAATTTCAAGTATTTCTATCCAGTACGAATTATTCCATTAATTTTCCTCATTTGTTTGCACACTGTTAAATGATTTGAGTTGCTATGTAACAGTAACAATTTAACACCAGCCATTTGTTTGCACACATTTAAATAGGTTATGTAGGATATGTAAGAGATTAACATTTAAAAAAGGTGAGTGAGCTTATAAGTTTGCCCATAGTTAAATGGTTTCAAGTATTGTAGTTATTAATTATTTCTTCAAGATTAAGGCTGGTAACTATGCAGTCTGTGTCACTTTCTATACTATAAGTTCTTTGTAGGGGTTTTGTTGAACCCTGAGCATTGCACTGTTTGATTCTTATAGGTGACTGTTCTTGGGGACATTTTGAATGTGATTCCTAGTCTTTCCTTGTTCACTTTGGTGTTCATTTGTATTTTCCCAGCTTGGCTAATGGGAGCTTGTGATTTTTGTTTGAGTTTTTCAGGTTTTATAGGAGACAAGTTTTTTAGTCTGTTTTAATGCTTTTTGGTGGACGTATTCGTGACTTATTTAATGGCTGTTTTGTTGGAGATTTTGCACTTTTAGGAGTAGTTTGGGTTGGAGTGGTAGATCCTAAGTGTGTTTTTGTTTGGACTACAACATTGGATCTCTCCCATTTCCCACCCCGTTGTTGAGCTGGTGCTTGGTAAAATTCGTCAGTGTAGTTTTTTTCAGGTGCTCCTGAAACTTTGGCCAATCATTCGCTTTCAACTGGATCAATTTATCTACGAGTGTTCTATATTTGATGTCTTCATTGGTTGTATCTGCCCTCTGTGCAAAAGAGGCGTAGCTGTTTTCTCCCTTGTAGGTCCCTATAATTTTCCTTGCCTCCAGGAAGGACACATTCCCCATGTTTCACCTCAAGTCTTTCCTTTTCTTTTTAGTAAACATCGCAAGATCTTGCTTATACTGGATGATCTTGTTGGTAGTTTGCACATCTAATTTCTTTCAAGCAATATTCCTCCACGTGGTTCGGATCCTTTCCACTGCATTTGGCATGTCTGTCATCCTCTACAGGCTTCCCTGTGGTGTCTATATTTTTGGGATTTGAAGCACCTCAGGGATGCTGGGACATACTGCTTGACTCTCTCGAGACAATAGCCAATCCTCAACTCCTTGAGAGTACGGGGCTGATTAAATGTCAGGATGTAAGTTTTGGTTTGGATTCGTTCTTCACTTTTTCAAATGCAGATTCTTCTTATATTTGTAACTCCCTGTTTTCCCATGTCTGATGTTATCTCCACTTCTATAGCCAATGCCAACCCCCTACTCCTGATAATTTCTTTGGAAGTGTTGAGTTTCTCATGCAGGTAGGCTCTGCATTTTGTCATATGAAAGGTTTTCATTTTTAATGTTTTCTGCCTGCCTCTGGCTGTCCACCTCAACTACCAAGTTGCCATTTCTGGTTTTCTTAACAGTTTTCGGATTAGCCCTCGTAGAAATAACTTTTTCTATGAGGAAAGGTGAGAATTTGGCTCGGCAGCCCCTCCTTATTTGAAGATGCCATATATGCTGTATATTTTTCACTGGCTCTGCACTCCCCCACCACCCACCATGGAGTCCAACTCGTGTTGGGAATGAACCAAGGAGGAAACCCATTCGCCTTGGTTGAGATTGGGATACGCGACCAGTATACTTGAGCTGAGGATAGGTTTCTGAGCCGTTGCCAATTTCTCAGCACTGATCAAATTCCTATTCTCTCAATGCAATTGACCCTCAGCCACTGCCTTCTAGCACCTAACAGATAAGGGTTGGGAATTTGCTGCAAGGGCAGATTTAAAAGTATGCTCAAGATAAAACATATAGGTGCTAGGGCATGACACGACCAGACGATTCAGCGGATCGGGCCTATACGACCGCCTATCAGACCAAGTAAGGGCTAAAGTGATGTGTTGCAAGTCACTGACCATTCTGTTGCCGGATCAATGACTGCTCAACCACCAGGATTCCGTCCTAGCACCTTAAGGGTTGCCACTTACAGCCAACAGGTAGTCTAATTGGGGAGGGGGTCGTCTTACCCCTCTGCAAAGGTGCAGTCAGTGTATTCTACAGCTCCACCTGACAGGGCGTCAACCTATTTCTCAACCATCTTCAGGTTTACAACTCTATAGAGAATACCTATAATTTTGAGATGAGTTATTATCATTCTAAGAGTTGTTAAAACTATTGAACTCCTTAGTGTTACTTCCCCTGAATGTACCTGAGCTTACAATATAAAATTGAACCCAAAACACACTAAAAATTCACTGCAGGATGAAGACATTGTAAGTATACAATAAATAATCTCCTGTAGAGAATTAAGATGTCTTAGGTATCCTATAGGTTGTCACATGACAGTTTCCAAAACTTATTATTGCCCTCTTTTGTTTATGTTCTTTGAACAATAGAGATATTGTCTCTGACCCTGACAGGGAACAGTAAAGCTACCTGACTATTTTTTACTTAATCTCATCAGGAAAGTCTTTTATTATGATTTGCTTTTCCACATACTGGTTATTCATGTGCACAGTTTTAGCTGTTTGGACATTTGTGTATTCTTTCTTTTAATACCAAAGGTATGTATATTGTATTTATTAAATGATAGATATTCTTGTATGTGCAAATTAATTTATCTTGTCTTGTCTTTCCTTCTGTTTTGTTCAGTGTTTAAAGAGTTGCTAGATTGCTAGATTAAGGCTTTTGATGTGTTCTGTCTGAGCCTGAAATAAGGTTATAGTATAGAGTAAAATAAAATATTGGACTTAAGAGATTCAAAGAAATGTTTCAGAACTTAACCCCCCCCCCAAAAAAACAAGAAAACCCAAAGTTGCACCCAAATTCTTTAGAATTTTAATCAATAACAAAATGACCAATATTTTTGGATTCTATGCACAAATATGAAATAAAACAAGTATTAATTTGTAACTATAACAAAAGCACAAAAATCCTTCTGTAACAGAATGTAACAAGAGATTGTGATTACATACCAGAGAAGCAAGGATGGAACCACCAATCCAGCTACTGAATCGTCTCTCAGCAGTACCAGTTGCTGCAATTATTTTCAACCTCATACTCTGGGGAAGAAAAGAAAAGAAAAACAATTCTGGAAATAAATACAAGACAACAACAGAAATCTATGGAGAATAAACAAAAACACAGTTATAAAAACAACAACAAATAAAGAACATGGTAATGGTAACCTACTCAGCAGGAGATAAACCTGATATTTGTGAGGAACAATGACAAAAAGAATGCATTAAGAATACAACAGTAGGGTAAGCCAGGATGTTAAATGCTGATTTTCAAGGCAAACAAACTCTCCAGTTGAAAGAATAAGGCAACAATTTTTTCATCTTTACTCACTTTGTGTTGCATCGAGTAAAACTTAGTACTGATATCAATAATTTGAAGAAAAATTGCACTTGCGAGAGAGAGCAAAAATTCTTACAGGGTCCCATATATTTGCAGCCTTGTGTCAAATCTAACTTTTGCTTATTTTTAATTTGAGCTCCTCATGATGGTTGGTTTGTTGGGTTTATGGCATATCAACCTTTGTAGGTTATTTAACGCCAAATCCATTTTTATGTAAATAATCTGTTCTATTTAAAACAATTCAGTTTAGCATAAGTACACAGTTTAATTGTCAAAAACATTTCTATTTCAAACTATTCAAGCAGTTATATGTAACAATTCAGTTAAGTGTAAATACAGTTTCAATGTCAAAAACTGTTCTATTTGAAATAATTCAGTTAAGCATAAGCACGCAGTTTAAATGTAAGTACGGTTTAATTGTCAAAAACGTTTCTATTTCAAGCTATTCAGTTTACTCAAACAATTCAGCTTAGCATAAGTATGCTGTTAGTTCTATCTAACCCATAGATAGGGCCCTATAAGGTGCTACCACTCTGGGGCCAGAGTGAACCTGGGAGCAATGGCAATGAAGGGGTACTCCACATTCCCCAAAACTCTAGCACTGCTGGAACCTTAACATCATTGTTTAGTGTCATATCCAGGAAACTCGTTAGGGGGGGGGTCTTACCCCTCTGCAGAGGTGCAGTCAGTGTATTCTACAGCCCCAGTCGACTGGGCAATACACAGAGTTAACTATCAAACAGTTTTATTTCAGATAATTCAGTTCAGCATAAGTACACAGCTTAGACGTCAAAACAGTTCTATTTCGAGCAATTCAGTTCAGCACTAGTATGCAGTTCCAATGTCAAAACAGTTCTATTTTAAACAATTCAGTTTAGCATAAATACGCAGTTTAAATGCAAAAATCAGTATAGTGAAAGAAGCATGGTTTAGTTCTATTTAACCTATAGATAGGACCCTTGTCAGGTGCTACCACTCCGGGCCAGAGTAGACCTGGGAGCGATGGCAATCAAGGGGTACTCCGCATTCCCCAAAGCCCCAGCATTGCTGAAACCTCACCATCAGATTGTTTAGTGTCATATCAAGGACACTCATTGGAGAGGGGGGGTCTTACCCCTCTGCAGAGAAGCAGTTGGTGTATTCTACAGCCCCAGCCAACTGGGCAGAGCTCCTCATGAGGTTTAATGTTTAGCAAGTTAGACTGGCAGACTATTTTGATGCCACATACTTGCAGCCAGCCTTGTGCTTAATCTAACCTCTTCTTAGTTTTAAGGTTGGGCAGGTATTATTAGTGAGTTTGATTCTTACTGGGTGACCTATACTTCTACCCTTTCACTAAACAGAGCTAAGCTTAGTAAATAACTATTTGAGTACCTCACATGGTACAACAGTTAGCGAGTTAGACTACTAAGACCATTGTTAGTGAGTTTGTTTCTCACTGGGTGACCAATACTTCTGTTCTTGTACCAAACTAAGCTGGGAGAGAGGAGACGAGAATGGGTGTTTTGCTTTATAGCTGAGACAGAGACATGCATTTCTTACCAGTACTAGAGATTGATGTTTGAATCTATGTTCAAAGTCAGTATTTCAAGACAGACAAGCGCACCTGATTTGGGAGATTGACATGACACAATCTTCTTAACCTCAACCTCTAATACTTGTCTTAGTGCTATGTAAAGCAAAACTTAGTAAACGTAAAGAACCCAACAGGACTATTTTATTTTATTGGAACTAGCAAAATTATACATGACAGTGTAGAGTAAATATCACAATGATAAAATATTTTGAGATATAAAAAGCACTCAGGACACAGTTTGACACAATCTTCAGTGTGTGTGTGTGTGTGTGTATATATATATATATATGGAAGTAAATAATGGAGTGTAATCTGACAATATATAAAGAAAAATTGATAAAAAGGTAATCCAAGTAGAAAGAGATTTATTGAAAAGCAAAGTTGACACTAAAGTGTTTCAGTTCTAATGAACCATCATCAGGACTATGAGGGATGATATTAGTGATGTTTAAAAGTGCAAAATACAAAAACCTAGGGAAAATTTGTATAACAAGAAAAAGTTGGCCGTTTAATTAGTGAATCAGCATTTGTTTGTTATGTCATTTGACTTATAAGAAATATTGTGTAGAATTAATGTTCCGTTTGTTTATCGAGAAAGATTTTGAATCAAAAGGAAGAAAAAAGAAAGACTATATATATATATATATATATATATATATATATATATATATATATATATATATATATATATATATATATATATATAATAATATGATGATTATTTAAACTACAATACAGTGTTATTAATGAGCAAAAGAAAGAATTGGTTGTGGCTATTTTAAGTTGGACAGAAAAGATTAGGATTAGTTGTATTTAATTTTTAATTATAGCATTTTGAATTTATTCAGAGTCTGCCATTCAAATTTTGGTCATTTTCAATATTTCTTGGATTCATTTTTGAATTTGCTATGTTTATCAAAATACCAATTAACAAATAATTTAAGTAACAAAAGCCAATTTAAAAAGTTATTATAACCTCCATAGAAATAGAAAATGAATTTCTATTTAAATTTTTCATTTCATATCTTTTATTTCTCAATGTAGTTTTAAAAATGTTTCATATTATGATTCTCATATATGTATGTATGTAACCATAACCCATCAAAAACAGCACATCATAGCAAGGTTTATATTAGAGCAATATAAGAACCTGTTTTATCTTTGTTGCAAGTTTTGACATAATGAAGAAAGATTGACTTGTTTGTAGGATATGTGGAAATATTTAAAAAAAAAACATGTTCATAGAATACATCAATGGAAAACTTTTTTTCTTTTAATGTGATGCTTCAATTGAGCACATCAACACATTCAAGAGAATGCACACCATCTTTAAAAAGCATGCCATTTGGGAAGGGGGAAAAAAAACTTATACAAATTTACATCAGTTGCACAGTATACTTATAGAACATCCAGCTGTATACAATATATCCTTTAAAGAGTGCATTAGAAAACATTGTATACATGTACAATTTGCTGGTAGAATGCATCAAATATTGTTACAATGCATTGGCATAGTGCATCATTCACTGATACAATCTATCAGTAAACACTGCCTTTCAAACAATGGCAGTACAAATAGCTTTATTTTTCTTTTTAATGTTTAAGAGCTTCTATTGGAAACAAGTAGATCAAATGACATCATAGCACAATGTGTCAGAATAGTAAATCACTCCTAAAATATTGTCAGCAATAATAATAATAATAATATGGTGTACTGCGACTGAAACTGACATGTTCCTAACTCAAGAAAAGCCAAAGTTTATGCTAATGATTCAGAAGCAAGAGAAAAGCACTAAGAAAGAAAATAAACAGAAAGCTGGAAGATAACGTGACAAATTCCAGTTTATCTACCCCCCCATTCTCTTTAAAAAAAAAAAAAAAAAAAAAAATTTTTTTCCTTCTTTTCTGTTGTATGCTTTCACTAAGCTTGGAATTTGCAATCACACACAGACAAACACAGCAAAATCCATGCCAGCATTAAATATTGCACTCAGCCAGTTGGCTGCACACATTTTGTGGTTGGTTGTTGGATTTCTTGTCATGCATCATGAAAGCCAATATGATTCTTTGCAAATCAGAAGATACAATAGTGAAAAACATTGAAAGGAAGGAAAGGAAAAAGATGAGTGATTGAATGAATGAAATAAAGATGAGATAAAAGAAAACACTTGGTGATTATCCATTGCTCATATACAATCAGCAGTAGACAGAACAATTGTGTGGATTGTTATCAGCAGTTTTCTTCTAATAACAACCGGGGAGAAGGAATAATAAGAAAAATAGTAATGATAATCTAACATTAGCATAGTTAATTTCAATTTTTTTGTTAGCCAATTATGAATAAAAAAAAAATATACAAATATGAACTAAAGTTTTTAAGTACTGGCATTTTTAGATTTGGCTTGTTTGATGGTATATCAACATTTTGTGGGTAATTCAATGCCAAAGCCATCCTTATAAAAAAAACAGCAGTGATACTATTTAACCCATATCGGGGGGGGGGGATTGGTTGGTTGGTTGGTTGGTTTGTGTTTTATGGCATATCAATCTTTGTAGGTTATTTAATGCCAAATCCATTTTTATACAAATAAACAGTTCTATTTCA
Source organism: Sepioteuthis lessoniana (assembly GCA_963585895.1). Classification (NCBI taxonomy): domain Eukaryota; kingdom Metazoa; phylum Mollusca; class Cephalopoda; order Myopsida; family Loliginidae; genus Sepioteuthis; species Sepioteuthis lessoniana. Next base: position 69,441 of record CAUZXS010005436.1, on the reverse strand, counting down.
AACAATTCAGTTTAGCATAAGTACAGAGTTTAATTGCCAAAAAAAACTTTCTATTTCAAGTTATTCAGTTTAGCATATGTACAGTTTCAATGTCCAAAACAGTTCCATTTCAAACAATTCAGTTTAGTATACAGAAACAGTTCTATGTCAAGCAATTCAGTTTAGCATAAGTACACAGTTTAGTTCTATTTGACCCATAGATAGGACCTTATCAGGTACTACCACTCTGGGCCAGAGTGGGCCTGGGAGTGATGGCAATGAAGGGGTGCTCTGCATTCCCAAAGCTCCAGCATTACAGGAACCTCACCATCAGATTGTTTAGTGTCATATTCAAGACACTTGTTTGGGGAGGGGTTACCTCTCTGCAGAGATGTAGTCGGTGTATTCTACAACCCCAGCTGACTGGGCAAGGTTGTTTGATGTCAAAACTTATATGATTTCAAGTAAATATGCCTATTCAATAATAATTTGTTAGCACAGAGTTATATGGTTTCAAGTATTCCTATCTAACTTTAATAATTCTCAAACAGATTTACTGACGCATAGATGAAACCCTAAAAGATACTACCACTTCAGGTCAAAAAGGACCTGGGAGTAATGGGAATAAAGACGTGACTCCACATTACCCAGAAATCCAAGATTGAAGCCTCACCACTATCTTGGGTTATGACACTAAACTGTATTTAATACATAGTAGACATATTCTATGTGCTGCTAACAGGATGATATTGTATAATGGTAAACAAACTGGCAAATCATCATTAGTGAATTTGATTCTCACTGGGTATCTTATATTTTTGGCCCTGTGCCACACTTAGTAAATCAACTGTTATTACATTATTAAATTCAAGTGTATATTTTCACAAAAGAGTGAACTTATATAAATAATTTTTCTTCATTTACTTTTATATTTTAGATAAGTATTCATGCAAACATTCCCTTATATATCTGTACCAGATTATTATTACATTCTTTTTATTTTTAACTCATTAGTTTTTCAGAGCTTTAGCTTTAGCAAATGCAGCAGCCAGAACTGGATTTTCTTAATCTCTATGAAAAGCATTCGCTCAATTTTATTTAGAAAGACAGTAAAAGAAAAATTAAAAAGAAAAAAAAAAAGAAAAAATAGACATATTCATGTAATAAAACGTTTTGTGCAACTTTTTATTCTTTCACATGTAATTTGGTTTACCAGACACGCTTAGAGGTATTTTAAAATCCAATCCAATCAATTCACATTCTGAAAAGACATTTTAGTACTAAATCAAGACAATTCTTTCAATGTGTGTAAGTGGGTGGTGTAGCATTTGAATTCTTTGAATTAAAATGCATGAAAACAAAAAACAAAAATGTTATCTTATAGCTACATCAATGTATTGATACAATTAATATGTAAGCAAACATCAATAGAGTAGTCAGCAGTTGGATTAAAACAGTCATCCACAACTAGCTAACATACTCTGATATGTAGCATTGTTGTTCTTACCAACTCAGGCAAAATGAACTCAAAATTAGCCATGATCATATTAAGCGTGATATCAGAAAATACACGATGAAAATACTTCATTATTAGATTAACACACACATAAATACACTGAATGCATTATCTTTCTTTAAGGATAAGGACACATTGATTGACAATTCAGACAAGTTACTAAACATGATTTTATAATATGATGTCACAAAAATATGATTCTATTAAATTGTCAGGAAACCTGTTAGGTTCCTGCTGTGATAATGATCTATAATGATATTGATGCTTCTATTTAGGAAGGAGTTAAGAATTCAAATAAACATTTCAAAATTAACAGTTGTCCATAATGATACTAATGCTTCTATTCAGGAAGGAGTTATGGATTCTAATAAGCTTTTCATAATTATCTCCATTATGTAGAGAATTTTGAATGATTGAAAAAAATTATATTCAACAGAAAATTATCATTCAGTTGCAAATTGAACTGAAAATTGCTTTATTTTCTAAGTTGAAGCATATTAATTATATTGCTCTAATATAAACGTCAATATGATGTGCTGTTTTTGTTGGGTTATGGTTACATACATACAAATATGAGAATCGTAATAATATGAAACATTTCAAAAACTACATTGAGAAATAAAAGATATGAAATATGAAAAATTTAAATAGAAATTCATTTTCTATTTCTATGGAGGTTATAATAACTTTTTAAATTGGCTTTTGTTACTTAAATTATTTGTTAATTGGTATTTTGATAAACAGAGCAAATTCAAAAATGAATCCAAGAAATATTGAAAATGACCAAAATTTGAATGGCAGACTCTGAATAAATTCAAAATGCTATAATTAAAAATTAAATACAACTAATCCTAATCTTTTCTGTCCAACTTAAAATAGCCACAACCAATTCTTTCTTTTGCTCATTAATAACACTATATTGTAGTTTAAATAATCATCATATTATATATATATATATATATATATATATATATATATATATATTATATATAGTCTTTCCTTTTTCTTCCTTTTGATTCAAAATCTTTCTCGATAAACAAACGGAACATTAATTCTACACAATATTTCTAATAAGTCAAATGACATAACAAACAAATGCTGATTCACTAATTAAACGGCCAACTTTTTCTTGTTATACAAATTTTCCCTAGGTTTTTGTATTTTGCACTTTTAAACATCAATCGTTGATTTAACATCACTAATATCATCCCTCATAGTCCTGATGATGGTTCATTAGAACCGAAACGCTATAGTGTCAACTTTGCTTATCAGTAAATCTCTTTCTACTTGGATTACCTTTTTATCAATTTTTCTTTATATATTGTCAGATTACACTCCATTATTTACTTCCATATATATATATATATATATATATATATATATATATATATATATATATATATATATATATATATACACACACATACACACACTCATAAAAAGCACTCAGGACTCAATTTGATACAATCTTCAGTGTGCGTGAGTGAGTATCTTGAAATATTTTAACATTGTGATATTTGCTCTACACTGTCATGTATAATTTTGCTAGTTTCACTACCGTTTTAGATATTGTCAAATGTTTTAAATCTTATCTAGTAGTTAGTTTACCTATTTTAAATAAGTATGTGCGTGAGTGTGTGTGTGTATATTATATATATATATATATATATATATATATATATATATATATATATATATATATATATATATATATATCGGTCTAGTGGGTAGAGTGTTTATCAATGGCCTGGGAGACCAGGGTTCAATTCTGGGTAGAGTCATACCAAAGTCTCAAAAATTGGTACTTGATCCTGCCTTGTTTAACACTCAGTATTATAAGGTACAGATCAAGGATAAAGTAGCTAATGAAAAGGGAGTAATAACGAATGAAAAGGGAGCCATCCAGTTGCCCACTTTACTTACTTTTATATTGGTCACAGCAATACTTAACGTCAACATACTTCATTTTATCATAACAGAATTTCTCATATCCAGGTTGCAAAGTGGACTTTTTTTTACACTTTAAAAATTTACAACATTTTGACAAGAAATTATGATAAATACAAAAAACTGGCATCATATTTTAACATTTATTTAGTTTTGTATTACCATTAATCTTTTGCCTGAAACATATCAATTTGAAGCAATATAAGTATATCAAAATTATTTCATAATATATATAAAATTATGAAAAATAATATTTTATGTTTTGGTTTAAAAATATACTTTTAACTACAATATATCATTAACAAGTAAAAGAAAAAGTAAAAGAAATAACTGAATGTGGCTATTGGGTTGATAGGATAATTTTTTGGACAAATGAATAAGTGTTAGATAGATTCAGAGCTGGGGATATAAGTTGGATAGAGAGAGGAATTACAGATAAAAAGAAAGAAAGAAAGAATGAATGGGAGTCATCATCATCATATCGCGCTGGTAGCACGGATATCCCTGACCTTCTCTCGCCACTCCTCCCTATCGTTCATCGCCCTAGGTAGGTCTTCAAGACAACATCCCGTATCCTCACATAGCTGCTGAATGTACGTTCGTGCTGGTCGTCCTGCTTTTGCGCGGCCATGTGTGGGGATCCATAAGAGTACATCTCTTATGAGTTCATCTCTGTTTCTCCAGCAGTGTCCTGCATGTCTGGTTCGTCTAACTTGAATAGTTTTCGTGATAGGGGGCAGGTGGCCGTACAGTTGGTGTCTTGTGGGGTGTTGCTGCCAGGACTTGTTCAGGATTGCATGCAGCATTCTTGTGTAATTGCCGTCTAGCTTCTTCTCCAGCCGTTTTGTTAGCGTCCATGTAGTGCATCCATATAGCAGTATCGATGTGACCGCTGCCTGGAAGAAACTGTGCTTCATTTTATCGGTTAGGTCTGATTTCCATATAATCGATAGCCTATTGATAGCTGTTCATGCTTTCGTTAACCTCGTTTCGAAGTCCTTTTCGGTTGATTCGACGCTGCTTCCTAGGTACGTGAATTTGTCTACTAGTTTAAGAGGGGTTCCTTCTAGAGTGGAGATGTCCCCCGTTTGGTTATAGCACATATATTCTGTTTTGTGTGCATTAATGAGATTAAAAAAAGAAAAGAAACAATAAATATAGAGACAAATGGAAAAGATGAATTGATGAAAAGAAAGAAGTGATGAATGTGAGGAGAAAAAAAAAAAAAAAAAAAATTGAAATGACCCCACTCAAAAAAAAACTTTAATGGTTTGGTTTGTTTGGTTTTATGGCATATCAACCTTTGTAGGTTATTTAACGCCAAATCCATTTTTATGTAAATAATCTGTTCTATTGAAAACAGTTCAGTTTAGCATAAGTACACAGATTAATTGTCAAAAATATTTCCATTTCAAACTATTCAAGCAGTTATATGTAATAATTTAATTAAGTGTAAATACAGTTTTAATGTCTAAAAACAGTTCTATTAGAAAAAATTCAGTTAAGCATAAGCACGCAGTTTAAGTGTAAGTACGGTTTAATTGTCAAAAACGTTTCTATTTCAAGCTATTCGTTTACTCAATTCATTTTAGCATAAGTATGCTGTTAGTTCTATTTAACCCATAGATAGGGCCCTATCAGGTGCTACCACTCCGGGCCAGAGTGGACCTGGGAGGAATGGCAATGAAGGGGTACTCCGCATTCCCCAAAACTCTAGCACTGTTGGAACCTCACCATCAGATTGTTTAGTGTCATATCCAGGACACTCGTTGGGGGGGGTCTTACCCCTCTGCAGAGAAGCAGTCCGTGTATTCTACAGTCCCAGCCAACTGGGCAAAAAAAACTTTGAGTTACTGTAAATTGTGGTATGTTGATCTTTTAAGCCTATATTGTTACTGAATGAGTAATAACCAGAACAGAGGTTGGAAATGAAATGGAAATCTTTATAACATCAACAAAATACAATACTTGCCAGCAGCATAAAGACGGTAACTGCTCCTAGTGGTGACTACTTAGTATATTTTCACCCAATTACTACTCCTGTGGTTGGTTTCTTGCATCTCAATATCTCTGGTATTAATCATCCATCCCACCACCAGACAAATGTGGCACAAGGCCGTTTTAAGGTGGGTCCTGTCGCAGGGTAAAGTGCACACGTGTCCGGCATTGCCAAAAATACCTTTAGCCCCGTCGGCATTCCCCTTATTAGGGGCGCCTTAAGTGCCAGGCAATAAACCCAACCACTCCGAAGGGGATAAAAGCCTGGGGGGGATAGCCCCCTGAGGCTGGAGGAATTCTCCAGTGCTGAGGCACACCTGACAGAACCACCCAGAGGTGAACCGGCCTGCCAAATGCGACCCAACAACTGAAGAAGTGGGTCGTAAAGGAAAAACGACCTCAATATTTCTGGCCACTTGGAAAAACTGTCTACAATGATCAAATAATATGAACCCTTAAGTGAACCAGCAAAGTCAATATGCAGACATGATCATGGGCAGTCAGTTTTTGGCTTTGGGTTGTACTTTATTGGTGGTGCTTTAGCTACCAAAGCACACCCTTTGCATGACTTTCAATATCTCTATCTACGCAACGCCAATACACATTTCTCATTAAGCTTTTCATTCTGGATATATCAGGATGCCCAGTGTGGAATTCTTTAAGAATTTGTTTCTGTAGTGATAAGGGTACCACCACTCTTTCACTGTACATGAGAATGTCATTGCAAATTGAATATACCTTGAATTCTGTTTTATTCTTGTCTTTTAGATTTTTTAATTTCCACAAATGCTTTATTTTTTATTTCTTCCAAAGTCACAGGTAGTTTCTGCACAGTATTGCATAGTATTTTTAAAATTTTTTTATTTCTACTTCTGCTTGTAGAGAAGCAATGACTGTGTCTATCACAATTATAGTTAACTATTTTTGGGGGATAAATCTGGACAATGCGTCTGTGTGATAATTTACTTGATGGCAAGAATTCCATTCTGAAATCATAATTCATTAAGACGCTTCCCTATCACTGCAACCTATAAGTTGTATTGGTCAGTAGGCCTTTTTTGGACCCCAAAATAGCTAGCAATGGTCTGTGATCCATTTGTAAGGTAAACCTTTTTCCGTGGATGAATCTATGAAATTTCTTAAGGACAAACATAGTCCCTAAATTCTCCTTTTTTATCACGGAATAATTCTTTTTGGCTGGAAGAAGCATCCTGGATGCATGTGCAATTGATTTAATCAAGCCATTGTTGAGTTTATGCATAATGCAGGTTCCTATTCCATATGAACTAGTGTTGCTTGTTATGATTATGTCGCAGACTTGACAGTCAAGAACTTGAATCTGATAATAAAAACGGTAATGACTTATCACCACCACGTTTGACTAGCGTGCTTTGCCAACTATAAAAGAAAGGCATAGTGAGGGTTGTTCAGAGACTCTTTGCACTTGAGGGATAGAGAGTACTATCAAAGATGGTGTTGTCAGTGAATAATATGGAAGACTATTGGATACAGTGCCGCCTGTAACTGAGTTCCAGTCATGGATTACCTCTCTCTCTCTGGTGGTGTTCTGTTGTTTTTTTCCCACCCTCTCTTCATTCTTCAGATTATTTCTTTTTTTGGATCGTAATGTGTTAAAAACAAGTGTGATGCTAGAATTCCTTTAATTTTTTTCAAACACTTCCTGGCACTCTGTCATCCAAACCCATTTAGAGTCTTTTTTAACAGTTTGCTTAATGAAGCTTGCAAACAATGCATGTTTAGCACAAATAGTTTGTAATAATTTGTCAAACCCAGGAAACTTTGTAGGGAGCTGATATTTTCAGGAGCAGGTATGTCTTCTATAGCACTGGCACATGCTGGATCTGGTCTCCTGCCATTTTTATCAATTACTTGTCCCAGATATTCGATTTTATTCATAAAAAGATTCACATTTTTCTTCTTTCAGCTTGAATCCATAGTTCTGAAAACATTTTTCTTGTGCTCTGCTGGGTTTTCATTTTTCAGCAAAATATCGTCTAGATAAGTGACTGCAAAGTCAAGTCCACTAAGCATTGTATACATTACTTGCTGAAAAATAGCTGGAGCGACCTTTCACCCAAAAGCTGACTGACTGAATTTATACATACCTCAAGGTGTGTTTATCGCAGGTAGTTTGGAATATTTATCGTCCACTTTAATCTGCATATACATGTTGCTTAGGTCGATTTTTGAAAATATCCGACCTCTGCTAAATTGCATAAAACCTTATCCAGCCCCAGAAGTGGGTAATAATAACTTTGGAGAGCATTGTTTAAGCCATGGAGAAATCAGCGCAGACATGTATCTCTAAACTTTTTCTTTATACATACCCATTGGTGAAGCCCAATCATTTGAGTCAACTTTTAGATAAGTCATTTTTTTTTTTGAGTCAGTTAAGCTCTTCCGTGATCTGTTTTAATGATGCAAAGGGTATATTCCTTTTCTTTTTGAAAACTAGTTGTACATTTTCCTTTAGCTCAAATTTAACTTTCATTTTATTGCACCTGCCTAAACCATCAGAAAATACCTCTGAGAATTTAATTTTGAATTCTTTCTTTAAATGTTCTGCTTTGTTGGCAAAACCTTTAATTTCTTAGCAAAATGAACAGATTGGACTGTTCCATAACTTAAATTGCTCCATCCTGTCTGTTCAAAAAAGATTATTTGTATTTTTCATAACAAACAGTCTTAATTTCAATGTTTTCTTGTCCAACGTTATATTTGTAATAAATTCCTCATTGGATTTTATTTTCTGTCCTATAATACTATGAGTGATTTTCTTGGTAACCATTAATGTTGGTTTTCTCCCCCCCCCATATACATACATCTATCATGCTTAAGTTGGACCCACTGTCTAATTATCATTTAATATTTTTAGTAAGGATTTTTTTACCTGCACAAATTTCCTTATATTCCAACCAGCAGATTCATCCACATTAGCAACTTTAATGTAATTATTCACTTTTTTTCTTTTTTTTTGGTATTATAGTAAGTTTTCTTATGTTCTTTTTTTGGCAATGAAAACATTCCTTGTTTTTGTATGGACAGTCATAAAAATGTAGTTCTCCACATTTGTAAAAGGGGTTATGAGTAATATTTTTTTCTTCTTCTTGACTTTATTTTCTTGGTGTACTTTTTTAATGTGCGACAATATCTTTAGCGTCTTGTCAAACATTTATAAACTTCTGACAATCTTCTGCTAGGTTTTGCAAAGTCAGATTGGGTTCCTTTTAAAGTTTATTAAAAATTATCTCCCTGATTTCAGTGTTTTTTGTCGACACTAAACTTTGAATAAATATCAGACTTTTAAAATCATTTTACTAAGTTCATGCATTTCCATCTTTTATGGAACATTGACATCTTCAGGCTGAACACTTCAGAAAGCAAAGTAATACTTTCTTTAAACTAGTTTTTTTCAGTAATATGTAATTTACAAACTTTGAATGTTTGACAGCACCCAGTTTCTTGAGCACAAGTCTGACTTTTTAGTGGTCGGACCAATTTGCACAGTTCATTATGTAAAGGTCTTCGTATCTACGGATATATGACAAAAAAGTTACCCCCTCTTCTGGCATATAATTCCAGCAATCACATTTTCAATAGCATCCTGTGAAAAAACACCTGAGTCTTCATTTTTGTTATTCATTAACATTTTCCAATGTTGTTCTACAAACAATTCTTCAAGTTTAAAAAATCTTTGTTCATAATTTTTCCACTGTTTCTCTTGTTGTTTCAATATTTACAGTAAAGCTGTTATAAACTCCTCTATTTTGTACTTTCTGTGAACTAACTTTTCACCTAAGTATATTATTTTTTCTACACTACTATCTTTCAAAAACACTTAAAATTTTCCTACTAATTAACTTCCTTCATTAATGTAGCCTGAGTGAATTTTACATGGATTTTGCCGATATCCTTATTCGTAGAATATCGCATTCATGAACATTTAAGTGAGTTGGGCCAAATCCTTTATCACCAATGTTGTAACCTAACAAAAGGTTACTGAATGAGTAATAACCAAAACAGAGATTGGAAATGAAATGGAAATCTTTATAACATTAACAAAATACAATACTCACTAGCAGCTTGAAGCTAACTGCTGCTCGTGGTGACTACTTAGTATATTTTCATCCCTTCACAATAGTGTCCAACATATTTATGAGGAATGGGACACACTCATAAATGTTCATAGGTATGGTATATACCAGCCTGAAAAAATCTCTACAAAATTAGGGGTTGACTGACGGCAGGGCTAAAATCCAAATCTTTACCACAGAGTGAGTGGTCAACCAGTAGTATAAGATTTGAATCTTAACCCTGCCATATAAGCTGACCTCTAGCTTCTTAGAGATTTATTCGAGTTTAAAAGGTTGACTTGTATGCTGCAATTTATGGTAACTTAAAGTTCATCTAGCTTAATTTTTTTTTTTTTTAATAAACTGATATTTTCTTCTTTAATTTCAAAAGCAAAATGATAGCAATGGCATTCAGGAAAATTTAATTCAATTGATTGATTTTAATGACATGTCAACCCATCTTGGGTTATTTTATGTCTAACAAGGAATTATGTACATTGTACATTTACATTTTTTGTGTAGTTTAAGCTTTCTGTATATGGTTATATGATATAAGGTATTCCTATCTAATACAAATAATTTGCAATTAATTATAAGATTTCAAATATTCCTATCAAATACAAATAATTTGCAAACAGATCCAGTTCATGCATAGATGGGGCTCTAACAGGTACTACCACTCTGGATCAGAATGGAGCTGGGAGTAATAGCAATGAAGAGGTACTCCACATCCCCCAGAACTGGTGTCTCACCATCTGTTACATGCAAGACCTCGCCTTTTGGGGAAAGGAGGGTTGGGTGTGATATTACACCTCTGCAAGGAATACAGTTAGCATATTCTAAGCAAACAGGGTGGAAATTTAATGCTTACTCTGGTTATATCAAAATTCCTCAAAAGGTGTGTGTGTGTGTATATATATATATATATATATATATATATATATATAAAAAACAATGATAACACTACCACTTATACACATAGGCTGCAATTAAAAAAGAAAGAAAGAAAGAAAAAGACTGAGCAGAACCTTATCTGATGAAGATTCTAGTCAGATAAGGTTTTAGGAGACAAAGCATCATTAACACCAATCTAGAGTACCCCAGCAGTATCTGGCAATACCATCAGATTTGATTTTCCATCCCATTGTGGGATTTCCACATCAATATGCAGCATCTTCAAATAATGCTTTGTTGTATTCATAACTTTCCAGCAATGAGAGATTAATTCAACAATGTAAGATTTTAACCAACTGAATGATGAATGGAATGTCATGAAATTCACATGTGAAGTCAGTGTATAAAGTCTCAATGATAAATGTTTAGTTTAATGATGTTAATTTGAATTATATGATCAGACGATAACTGTAATGTGGTGGCCTCTCACCACAATCACAAGAGAGGAGGGTGCTGTGGGACACAAAGTCTCATTTAGTGGATAGAGTAGCCACATGAAATTTAAGAAATTCAAAAAGTGAGTGTCAAGGTTATTTAAGGGTTAAGTCAATTGATTTGGGGCTTAAGAACTTACCTCACTCCCAACCAATAGTGGTGGAGGTTGTGTGAAGATTTAAAGGAAAACAATTATTACCTTTGTGATGTGGTATGCCACCGAGAGAGGAAAAGCGAGATCAATTCCCCTATCTTTCTGTGTTTGAACTAACAAGCCCCAAAGACTGACCGTTAAAAGGGAGATATGAACGAAGGTCAATCCCTCGCACTCTATGATCATCAGCCTTTTGAACAAAGTAAGGTCAGAATGAAGGTCAAAAGCTACCCGCACTCCATGACCTATTATCGTTTGGACAAAGGAGGGAATGCAGGTCACTCGATTATCGTAACCAGATGGAATGGTGGGAGAAGGAAAAAGCCAAATGATTGGCCCTTAGTCCAAATGCCATCTTTTTCGCTAGCAGAAGTTTGGAAAAGAAAGTTTAGTTCTGGACAGATATTGGCAAGAGATAGATGCCAATCCAGCCAAGCTCCAGGAAGAATCTCCCGTAAAAAGATTAGAACAGAATCTTTGGACAGAAGTCAGCAGAAAGGGCTAACATTCAGTCAGTTTCTGGAGATGCCACTCGCCCGTAAAAGAAAGGAACATGAGAACTAGCCTTGTCAAAGATAAGTACAACTTAAACTTTTTTTCCTTCTACCCTTCCTAAATATTGGAATTACATGTATTCAGAAATGGAAAGAGAGAAACTGAAAGGATTCTGTTTCATGAACAGTAAATAGTGAATGAACTTAGATATTTTCTCAAGTAAAAAAAAAAAAAAAAAGGAGAAAGAAGAAATAGACAGTTGAGAGACATTTGTGTTTGAGACTGCCTGCTGGCTTAATATAGCCGACAGTTTAAAAAGAAAAGAGAAAAAAAGGAATTGCTTCTTAAATCTTATTATTCTTTGTTTGGGTTGTTGCCTATTAAAACTTTGTTATATTTTAAATGCACCCTTGTGTTGAAATCTATTGGTTGTGTTATTGATCTATCGAGTCGCCTTCTTTTGCACATATCTTTTTCAGCTTCATGTCGCTTTCATCAATTCTCGCTAAATGTCTTATTTGCCTTAAAAACATCACAAGGAAATTTTGGAAATTTGACTACAGTGAATAATATTTTGTTTTAACCTAGAAGTCCATGCTTTCTGTTATCTGAGGGGGTAGGAAAACGAAGGACTTGGGGGAGTATGTGAAAGTGAATTGGAAACCCCTTTGCCAGAGTCAGAGATCAGTCTAGCCCCAAATTAACCCCCACATTATTTGCCAGTTACCATATGCCCGAAAAACGAGTCTTGACTAGGACTTATTTTGCGGAGGGCCAAGTGCCAAACTGCCCCCGACGTCACATGCACATAAAATAAACTCTCATCCTGAGATACTTATTTATGCAGTGTCACACCTTCATTGACTAAGAAAACTACTTCTTACCAATTTGAAGATGTAAAGTTCAAAAGGAAATGCAAATTTTTTAAAATGAAAACTGTGTCCCCACTGCCGTCAGGGTCCAGTCACATTCAAGATTCTCCACTAACGTAACCTAAGTAAAGTTGGCAACCATGGTCAAGGGTGACCTGAAGGCTCCTTTTTCAATAGCTAATACACCAAGGTATAGGGGAGGGCGCTACTCCTTTCCCTGGATTGCTCCACTTTACCCGTGATCCATACCTTATAATGCTGAGTGTTAAGCAAGGCAGCATCAAGTACCATTTTTTGCATCTTTAGTAAGACTCAACCTGGAGTTGAACCCTGGTCTCCCAGGCCATTGGTGAACACTTTTGAAATATTTATGGATTTAAATAAAACTTTTCCTTCTCTTCTAAAGAGTAGAATTAATCAGTTAGAAAATGTACAAAAATAGCACATAAAGATTGATTAATACTTATACAAAATTACTTACAAATAAAAGTGATATCTCTTTGATGCAGTCTTTGATTATCAGTCTAAATCATGCAAATCTCTTCTCATAAATAGTCTCACAAATAGAGAATTTTTATTTATTTACAAATTAATGTATTGAAATGACGTACTGAAGACTGAAGAATTTCACTAATTAGTTGCAGAAAAGCATAAAAGATGTTAAAAAGAAATATGAATGTCTTTGAAATATTGATCTTCCCATGAACATAGACAAATATAAATACATCCTTTCTTTTCAGCATATTAACAATTAAATCCATCAAATATATAAATAACTCAAAGCAAGGGTGGCCTGTAAATACATATTCTAAGATTCATGATACTCTTTTTCCATGTTTATTATGAAATATGTTTCATGTGTCTTTGTTAATTTTCTATGGCTCCCTTGATTTGTTTTTCACTCGCAATTGTATAATATTATTTCTTTAAAGAAAATATATTTGAAAATATATTTGATAAATCCTTTTCAATATTTCTTCTAAATAATGGAATAAAGAATTGTGACAAAGTTCAAAGTTTGGGGATGTTTTTTTTGTTTTTTTAAATCAGGTATCAAATAATAATAATAATAAAAAAATCAGATATATTAGGAAAACTAACTCTGTAATTAAAATTTAATATTAATCTCCCTTAATTAAAAAAAAAAAAAAAAAAAAAAAACTATTACAGGTCAATTGGGAGGTTTATGTCTTCTTAAGTTTTTGGAGGGGTAGGCATCAATTTTTTCTTTCTTTTTTTTAAACTCAGGACTTGCTCAAAAGTCAGTCATATATGTATACCAAATTTGTTAAAAAATTGGTTGACTAGTTTCCCCATCTATAGTTCCTTTCTATAGCATAAAAGTTTTTTCTTGTTTTGTTTCATATCAATAACTGAACAACTGGATTAATGGATCATCCCAAGTATATTTAACCTTATTTCTTTAAAGAAAATCGCTAATTAACTCAATTTATAGTATAACTAAATAAATTTTTCCTTAGATAAATAATTATCATCATTATTTATTTATGTATTCCATACTAAGCTTGGATGTTATTTATAGGTGGTGTTAAAAATGTATCAACACTACTAAAATTGTATTTACCAACACAGGAATGAACAATGAAAAGTTTGTTCATTTTCTTCAAAATTGTCCCCTTGGCATTCACACCTATTTCAGTGAGTTTTTTATTAGTCAAAGCACTTTTAAAACTCTGTTTTTGTTATGGTATAATGCTGGGCTAACATATTTCTTTTAATGTCCCCAAATTTCTTAACCTAGAGATGAACTTACAGTTTAGAAATCAAAAGTCAAATTGACCTGGTGAGGGTGCTAAACTTTCACAATCCTGTGTTTCACTAAAAACTGCTATGCAAAAAGTAAAGGTTAGCTTAATCCCCCACCCCGCCTAAATTGACAAAACCCCCTTTAGATGTGTAGACAGTAGTCAAAACTTTTCATTACTTTATTATGTAAGCTGCTCAGCTATGCATCCTCTCATTAAAGTTCAAATAAATAAAAAAAGAAAGAAAAAAAAAGAAAAAAGAAGTTTCAGTCTTGATAAATTTTAACCAGGCCTTGTAGTCACAACATTTTGGCAGTTGCATTCTCCAGCCTCCTGGCATCTGACAAAGTAACTTCTGGACTGAACCTAATATATAATTCATGGGGAGAAATTGTTAAAGTGTATCTAGTTACCTGGTGATCGGGAGCTTAATCCAGAGTCATGCAGTGCATGAAAAGTCATATTTTCTAATTCAGAGGAAGAGAAAACAAGCCTGAATTAACTGATACAAGATATCCCCAAGACATGTATGGCAAAATATGAACAACCTACACTCATGGATTGAATAAAAAGTTCAGATCAAAATTCCCTAAAGGCGTATTGGTATAATGGTTAGCAAACTAGTGTTGAAGCTCAATAACCATTGTTGAAGCAGGTTCAATCTTCACTAGGTGCCATATATTTCCAGCCAGGTGTTAATTCTAAAGTAAACTTTTTTTTTTGTTGGGAGTTTAAGTTTTGTTTAACAGCATATCAACCTCTGTGGGTCATTTAATGCCAAGAAAGGTTAGATTGGTTTTGTCTTCTATGTGGGTTTTGGGGTTTAGCATATGGATTTTTATGATAGTATTTGATTATATTTGACCAGATATTGGTGAAATGGTTGATTTGGTCAGATTTTAGTGAAAAGGTTTTTATTTTGTGGAAAATTCAAGATGTTCTCTAGTTTGGTTTTATAGCATATCAAACCCTGCAGACAACTCAATCCCAAATTTCATTTATACACATATTAAACAGAAGATTTCGAAATGAATACTTAGTAGATAATATTCCAGATGAGCTAGAGCCCACCTGTCCAAACACAAATTGCTCCAAGCACTGTTATATAAAACTAACAATTCAACATCAGCAATTTGTTTGCACATAGTTAAATGGTTATACATATAATTTGTAAATATTTTGATACTAACAGTTTTAAACAAGCCAGAGCTTATTTTTCTTCACATTTAAATGATTTCATGTATTTCCATACAATATGAACCATTCTATTTACTTTTAATCATTTATTTGCACACAGTCAAACGGTCACTACGATGTAACAGTGAGCAATTTTACATCAGTCATTTGTTTGCACACATTTAAATATACATGATATGTAAGAAATTAGCTAGTCGGTAACTTCATTTTTACTTTTTAAGTAGATCATTTGTAAGTAATATTTAAAAAAAAGAAACTGACCTCACCTGTTTGTGCATAGCTAAATGGTTTCAAGTATTGGAGTTATTTGTAATACCTTCCAGATTGAGGCTGGCAACTATGGTTTCTTTGTTTAATGGAATATCAACTCTTTTAGGTTATTTAATGCCAAGCCATTCTCCTAGAAGAACAGTAGTAGTACTATTTAACCCATAGCTGGGAGGATAAGGGGGTTCATACCTTTCCCAAGAGTATTAGCCCGAAAGTGAACGTAATAGCGCGACTGGAGTACGAACTCGCGTACTACGATTCCGCAGTCCGTCGCTTTAACCATTACACCACGAGGACACCCCCACTGGCAACTATGTGATCTGTATCATTATTCATGCTTTTTACACTATAGAATCTTTGTATGGATTTTGTTGATCCCTAGGGTTGTACGGTTTATTCATTCCCATAGGTGACGGTTCTTGATGCTGAGGGAACTGCATCGAATTTAGCTGGAAGCAGTCCGAATGTGCCTCCTGCTCTTTCACTGTTCACTTTCGTGTTCATATGTACTCTTCCAGCCTGGCCAATGGGAGCCTGTGTTTTTTGTTTAAGTTGCCCCAGCTTTTTGATTGTGGGTGTTGAGTCCATTTCAATTTCCATTTGCTCTATATTTTCAAATTTGTTTTTGGTTTCTATAGGGGAGTTTGGAGTTTGTTTTTGATTTTCTTCTTTCACCTTTGTTTTTGAAGTTGATTTGTGTCTATTTTGTAGTTTGTAGTTTGTGTTTCATCTTTTTTTTTGGTAGTGGTTGTTGGGGTGGTGTTTAGTTTATTGACTGTGTTTTTTTTTTTTACATTAGGTATTGTGGTTTTCAGGATTTTAATTAGGCTTTGTAGTTCATTTATTACATTTATCAATTCTTCTATTTTTTTATTTTTTTATTTGAGTGTTTACTTAGTTTTCATTTGGATAAGTTTTTGTGATTTTTAGCAAAGGTTGGTTTAATGAAAGGCATTTCTACAAGCCTTCTAGCTTCTGGGAAGCTAATATTTTGTGTGATTTTGATTTTTAAGATTTCTCTTTCTTTTATCCAGATTTTGCAGAGTTTTGAATCTGCTCTGTGGCTTTCATTGCAGTTTAGATTATTAGAGCACATATCTTCTGTGTGGTCTGATTCATGTGCACCATATTCTACACATACTGGTTTTCTTGTGCAAGTTTCTTTTAAATGTCCATATTTCTGGCAATAGTGGTACCTTCTGGGATTTGAAATGTACTTTTTCACTTTTGCTAGCATGTATTTGATTTTTATTTCTGGTGGGGGTTTTGGGTTGTTAAAAGTTAGTATGTATGTGTTTGTGTTGATGGTTTTGTTTCACTTTCTGATTGTGATTCTTTGATATCTATAACATTTTGTGCATTTAATTCATTTTCTATTTCAGTAATTGAGCAAAGGGATAGGTCCTTGTTTCTTACCATACCTCTAGAGATGTTTAGTCTCTCATGAGGGCAGTTGTTTATATTTATAGTGGAATTTTTTCAGTTTTAGTAATGTTTCGGTTTGTTTTTTGTTGCCACCTCTATGAGAAGGCCCAGTTGGCTGTGGCTTCAGAATACACTGACTGCATCTCTGCAGAGGGGTAAAAGTTCCCCAATGAGTGTCCAGGATATGACACTAAACAATCTGATGCTGAGGCTTCAGTAAGGCCAGAGCTTTGGGGAATGTGGAGTATCTCTTCATTGCCATTGCACCCTGGTCCACTTTGGCTAGGAGTGGTAGCACCTGATAGAGTCCTATCAATGGGTCAAATAGACCTATCTATGGATTAAATAGAACTGTTTGATATTTAAACAGTGTACTTACGCTAAAATGAATTGTTTGAAATAGAACTGTTTGATCATTTAACTGTGTGTAAACAAATGACTGATGTTTAATTGAATTGTTAGTAATATATAGCAATACTTGGAACAATCTTTGTTGAAATGCTAAACTGAATTGTTTGAAATAAAATCGTTTGATCATTTAACAATGTGTAAACAAATGACTGATATTTAATTAAATTGCTTTAGCTTGGTTTTATGGCACACCAAACATTGTAGGTCATTAATGCCAAATCCATTTCTAAACATATAAACAGTCCTATTTCAAGCAATTCAGCTTAGCCTAAGGACACAAATTAGTTCTATTTTACCCATAGATAGGACCCTATCAGGTGCTACCACTCCAGGCCAGAGTGGACCTGGGAGTGATGGCAATGAAGGGGTACTCTGCATTCCCTAAAGCTCCAGTATTACTGGAACCTCACCATCAGATTGTTTAGTGTCATATCCAGGACACCTTTTGGGGAGGAGGTCTTACCTCTCTGTAGAGAAGCAGTTGGTGTACTCTACAGCCCCAGCTGACTGGGCAATTGATTATATTGTTAGTGATACATAGCAATACTTGAAAACATAAAACTGTGTGCAACCAAATGATTAATAGTAAATAGAATTATTTGTATTAGATAGAAATAAATGAAACCATTTAACTGTGTGAAAAAAAGAAAATGAGCTCAGACTTGTTTAAAATGTTATCTACAAACAAAATGTGTTTAGAAATTATATATATATATATATATATATATATATATATATATATATATATATATATATATATATATATATATAAAGTATTTGATATTAAATCACCTACAATGGTTGATAAGCCATTAAACCAAACCAAACTTCTATGAGGATGGTTTCATTTTTTAGGTTTTTCACTGAAATGGGAGTAATTATAGATGAAATGGTTTTTTTTCAATAATAAAAGGTGATAATTTTGTTTGAGGTAGAGTTTTTGGTTGCAGTAAAATGAGTTTGGGGTATTGTTCTTCTTGGTCTGAGTCGGATTCGTAATGGGGTCTTTTTGCTTAGGGTTTTTTTTTTTTTTTTAAAAATAAGCCATAAAAATAAGTTTTGAATTTCATGGATTATGCCCCGCCCCCCAGAGCCCTACTTGGGGATATGTCTAGAGAGAAACCCATTCACGTAGGGATCTCAGGGCTACATAATCAGTATACTCATGCTGATGATAGATGGTTACATTGGGTTCCTGGGTTTTCATTCCCAGGGACAGGAAGGGGTATGAGTCTTTCCTCAACATGATTGACCCTACAGCCATCCTCCTCTGATTCAGATTTTAGCAAAAATCTGAAAGAGAGCTGACATGACCAGCTGATTTATTGGATTGGGCCTCTCTGACTGCCTGTCTAACCCAGTAAGGGCCAAAGTGGAATGTTGCAAGTCACGTGACCTCTTTGGCTGCCAGAACACAGAATGCTCAGCTACTAGGATCCCATCTTCAAGCATTATACGGTCAACAGGTTGCTTCATGCGTGTGTGTCTTATCCCTCTACAGAGGTGCAGTTGGCGTATTCTATAGCACCAACTGACAGGGCAGTTTTTTTTTTGTTGAGAGGAGAGGGATCTTGTAATGGTTAGCAAGTTAGGTTAACAGACCACTGTTAGTGCTGCATACTTCTGACCAAAACTAAACTTAATAAAAGACTACAAAAGAAAAATAGAAAGTACAACAGCTGAAACATTGTGATTATAATAACCACCAAGATTAAGACATGAATCTGAGTACATTAGCGGTGTGTATGTGTGTGTGTGTGTATATATGTGTATATATATATATATATATATATATATATATATATATATATATATATATATATATATATATATATATATATATACATACATACATACATACATACACACACACACACAAACAAGTTAAATACTTGAAGTGAGGATATATTTTTTTTATCATGATCACCAGCACAACTAAATCTTTTGAACAAATTTTGAAAAGCAGCAAAAATGTCTATTTTTGATATGTATGAGGTTACCTCCCTTGTTTCTTTTTTCAGTGGTTTATTTTTTTTATTACAAATTATTTTATATTTTCTTTAGGTAAACTTGTTAAATATCATACATGAAATATTTAATTACAGAACTAATTTTTTTTTCCAAAATTATCTAGATGAATCTAAAGAACAGTTTTTAATCCCGACATTTGAATAGTTTAAATGTAGATGTATTCAAAGAATATCTGTAAAGCAGATATATTTAAAGAATATTTTAAATATAAGCTTTTATCTAGTACCAGAAGGAAATACCAAATGAATAAATTATGAAGACCAACAATTCAAAATATTTTAAATTAGATACTATTGGAGTTACAGAATGCTGTAAAGATGTGTTTTCAAACCAAAACTAAAATTCACTTTTTACTAGCTAGATTTATTTCATTAAATAAGTAGGGTAAAATAGACAAATACTAATTCTTTTATGTTTATAATAAACATTTTGATAATGAAATAATTGACTAAAAATCTAATTACTGTGAATATGTTCATTAATAAAAAAAATTGAACATGAAAATTATCCAAAGAAACAGGAACAATAGACAAAAAGAATTTCCTGTAGAGTAATCTGACACTCTATGCAGTCAGTGATAAAACGAGTAATTTCCCTTGTTACACTCTGAACAGCTTAAAATGAAACACTGCTTAATGAGTTACAATACAACTTTTAAACTATTCACTTCAATCAAATGCATAGAATAAAATTCCCACTCAAAGCTTTTTACAAGTAAGAAATAAGAAAACATAAAACATTTACTGAATTACATATACATTAATCAAAATATCACTCATATTTTATTTTTTCAGAGCAAATCTCATATCACCATAACCATTTATTATAAAGTTAGCAATTTTCCCCTATAAGTCAAATAACCTCTGTTTAATAGTGCAGTTGCAAGAGGATGAAATATTCAATTTTTAAGATTTAGAAATTTCAAATTATTTATTTATGTATCACTAAAATTCTCATTATATATATATATATATATATTGTCAGCCACAGACAGACTGTTTCGTTCTATCAGAACTCTTCAGTGTGGCTAGACCCGCAGGACGCTCGAAGCCGGGATTGAAACCCGTCTAACTTTACGATAGATTAAGGTTTCAGACCACACGGCTACAAGCGGACTACGTTGGCTAGGGGAATTTAAGGTATTTAGCAACAGCAGCAGCAGCCTTTGTTTACATTTTTTTTAATACCCTATTGGCTATATATATATATATATATATATATATATATATTCAAGCGAGTTTCGTTAAAAATGATGGAACACTATTATTTTAAATTTTATTTTTCAAGACTGTTATTTTTCTAGTGTCGGAATCTAGATGGTAAAGGAATTGTCCCATATCTTCTGCCCAAGCGCTTTTGACCATATTTTTGGTGGTCGTCATGAGTTGACTTGAGTTTTTACTGTTTTAATAATTTGTAGTGTTTTGTTTTGAAGTTGTTGGTTGGAATGTTTTCAATGTTTTGTTTTAAAACATTCAGTTGGAAAAAGTTTTACTAATAGAGTTAATGATTTTTAGTTATTAAAATTATCTAATATGTTGGTGCCTGTGTTAAATGGTATTTTATTTATGTTTTTATTTTTTATGCATATTGCTTCTAGGATTAGTAATTGTTTTTATGTTATTGTTTTTAAATATAATTATTATTATATTATCTGTGAGAATCTTCCTTACATTGGAAGATGTAAATTGGTTAGTGCTACTGTTGTTTTTTATAATTAAATGTTTTACGGTGCTATTTTCAAAAAAACTCCTTACATGTACCACAAAAGTCCCATTCTATGATCCTTCCAGCAACATATATATACAAATTGATGGCATTTTGATAGGGTCACCCCTTGGTCCTACCATCTCCAAATTCTACATGTCTCATATTGAAAACAAAATATTTAAAACAATAATAACTAAACCCAAGATATATGCCCGCTATGTAGACAACATTTTCATTGCAACACACTCCTACGATGAAATTAACAAACTTAAACTCTAGAAAAAATTCTGTACTAAACTTTACCACTGAACTCAACATTAATAAAAAAAATCCTTTTCCTTGATGTACTTACAAACTCCACTAATAATAACAAATTCACTATATCTCCATATCTTAATGCTCAGGACTGTCAGTTCGATCGGGGAACTACTGCTGCTCATCTATAAGGGTGGCTTCTATAGATGAGAATAAAAACAGCCATCGAAACGAACCAGGCACGCGGGACACTGCTGGAGAAGCAAGGACGAGCTCATAAGTGATGTACTCCTATGGACCCCCACATATGGCCGTGCAAAAGAAGGATGACCAGCTCGAACTTACATACAGCAACTATGTGAGGACACAGGATGTAACCCTGAAGACCTGTCGGAGGCGATGAATGATAGGGAGAAGTGGCGAGAGAGGGTCAGGGATATCCGTGCTGGCGGCACGACATGATGATGATATCTCCATATAAAAAGCCTACCAACAACAATTCCACCTTACTTAACTACCACAGTGAATGTTCCCAAAAATATAAAATAGCGATTATAAAAAACTTAATTTATAGAGCATTTTACATCTCCTCATCTAAGACAATATTTTATAAAGAACTTACCAACATAAAACAAACCCTTGTAAATAATAATTTTCCTAATAAACTAGTGGATCAACAAATAAAACTAGATCTTGAAAACATTCACAAAAATAACGCTCCCAACAATAACAACACTAACAGAATTAATCTAGATTACAGAAATCAAATACACTATAACTACAAATTAGACGAACAAGCAATAACCAATATCATAAAAAGACACCTTAAACCTATCAAAAAATAAAAACAAATAAAACTTATCAACTACACTAAATTTAAAACATCAAACCACCTTATCATTAAGAATAACACCAACTCAGTTAAAATACACCTAAACCAAACCAATGTAGTTTATAAATTCATACGTCCATTTCGAGAGTGCCCCCTGAAAAACAAAAATAATTCTTACATTGGCTATACAACCACATTATCTCATTGTCTTACTTATCACCTTTCTGAAAATAGTGCCATAAAACAACATTTAATTATAAAACACAACAATAGCACTAACCAACTTACATCTTCTGATGTAAGGAAGATTCTCACAGATAATATAATAATTACATACAAAAATGATAAAAAAACAATCACAAATCCTGGAAGCAATATACATAAAAAATTAAAAAAACAAAAACAAACATAAATAAAATAGCATCCAACACAGGCACCAACATAATAAATATTTTTAATAACTAAAAATCACTAACTCTATAAGTAAACCTTTTATCAACCGAACATTTTAAAACAAAACATTGAAAACGTTCCAACCGACAACTTTAAACAAAACACTACAAATTATTAAAACAGTAAAAACTCAACAGACAACTCAACACTACACTTGATGATGACCAGAAGTATGGTCAAAACCGCTTTGGCAGAAGATATGGGACAATTCCTTCACCATCTAGATCCCAACACTATCTTCAACGAAACTTTCTTGAATAATAACTTGCTGCCTCTTTAGTATATATATATATATATATATATATATATATATATACATACACTCTTCTATATATATATATATATATATATATATATATATATATATATATATATACACTCTTCAGTATATATATATATACTCTTCAGTATATATATATACTCTTCAGTATATATTAAAATGAATAGGTCCACTAAGAGATTTTTTTTTTTTTAATTACTTATTTTGTTCTTACATATGTGTATATTTCCAGCTTGTTGCTTTCAGCAGAGAACATATGTGGTACAAGGCCGTGTGAATAGGGCACTCAATGAGACTTGAACTCACTCATGTTTTCAGGTTTTGTATCAAAATACAAAACCTGAAAACCACACACACACACACACACACACATATATATAATACCAAATCCAGTTTATACATATATTGAATATATGGTTTGTAGAAAAATACTTTGTAGGTAACATTTTAAACAAACCAGAGTTTATTTATTTGAATTCAGTTAAATGGTTTCAAGTATTGTAATGTAACACTAACAATTCCATTTAACATCGGTCATTTGTATACAGTTAAATATGATTTGTAAGTGAATAGTTTCTTGGTAATTTCATTTTTAAATGAGTTCCAGCTAATTTGTTTGCACACAAATAGTTTCAAGTAAATGGTCAAATAGTTCTATTTGACCCATAGATAAGACCCTAACAGGTACTACCACTTTGGGTCAGAGTGGACCTGGAAGTAATAGCAAAGAAGGGGTACTCCAGGTCCACCAAAACTACAGGTCTGGAACCTGACCAGCAGATGCAGTTTAGTGTCATATCCAGAACAGTTGTTAGGAGGGGCTTTACTGTTCTACAGGGATGCAGTCAATGTATTCTACAGGCCTAACTGACTGGGCCATATATATATATATATATATATATAAAAATGGAGATAAATCAAATGGTATGTAAATATCAACCTTGAATATTTTTCTCATATTTACACAGCCACAGAAGTGTGTGTGTGTGTGTGTATAGACATAACTATAATCCAGAAAAAAAAAAAGCACATCATAGGAAAATTTTTATCAGAGAATAATGTAATTTTCAGTCCAATTTGCAACTGAATGATAATTTTACAGCGATCAGTGTTTGCCTGAAATATCTCTTTAATCCTCCAAATTCTTGATATAATGGAGGTAACTATAAAATGCTAATTAGAATGTTTCACGTCTTTTCTAATTAGAAGCAACAACATTAAGGATTGCAGTTACAACAGGAATATAACAGGTCTACAGGCGATTTAGTGTTGATTAAAACTAATTCCAATAAAGATAATATTAAAATAATAATAATAGATTGATATATTTCTTTTGCATTAGAGAAAAAGATTCTAAAAAAACAACAAATAAAACAAGCAAGCAAGCAAATCATTGATTGGAAATAAACGTAATTAAAATGAATTATGTAGAGTTGAATACTTACAGGAGGAGTTTTAGTACTAAGGTCTCTATTCAACCTGTCTGTGAATCCATTAAGCAGTGTGTTACCACCAACAACAATTACACCACTGTAGAGAGACTGTAAAAAAAAAACAAAACAAAACAAAAAAACATCAAAAATAGTTTCAGAAGAATGAGTCTCAGTTGAGATTACTTCAAAAACTTCCTTCAAGTAAAAGGTTCTAATGAAAAGTTTAAGTAAAAAATGAAATTATCTATATTTGGGAGGAAAAAAAAAACAAAAAACAAAAAACAAAACAAAAACTGCAAGTAATAATTTTTTCATAAAATTATAAGAATATCTATTAGTTTTGAGTGATTAACAATACAATTCAATTTCTGCCAAATGCTGTAAAAACTTAAAAACTTAAAAAAAAAAAAAAAAAATTAAGCAGTGTCAACCATAAAAATTTGATGAGTATTTTTTTTTTTTTCTATCATTTTAATTTTTAGGATGACAACTCCTCCCTCCTTTGATAAAAACATACATGCTTTGTTTGAAGAGTCAGACAAAAATCCCATTAGGTATAATGGTTCTTTCAGATGGTATCTGAATTGTCCCATAAGACATTGATTGAAAGGATAAAGGTCACTTCTAGTTGGAGTCTACTTGGAAGTTGTGTGTTCAGTCTTTGGGTTCATTACGAGGACAAAAATAACAAAGGTAGCAAATTAACTGATAAAATTTTCCAAGTAGAATGGGAACAGTCTATCCTCATAGATGAATAAAAGGTTTGGTTTGAAAGTCCCTGAAAATTACAAACTACAACAAACGATACTTGAAGAAGCTTGGAGAGTACAGTGGCTGAAATATTGTGGATATAACCGTACAGATGAAAAGAATAAGAGTCATTTGAATCTATGACACGAAACAGTACAGTTCAAAAATAATAAATGATAAGCTCTTAAACTGAGCCACAAAATCCACATCAATCCTTTTAAACTTTTCCTTTACTCTATACTCAATCAATTTTTTCTTATTTCTTTATTGGTTTCTTTCTTTGTCCATCCATCTATAATTTCTACAAGGAACAAATGGTGGCTCTGAGGTACATTTGAAAAATGTTCATCTATTCATCTATATAACTGCTTTTTCATATTTTGTATTTATTTTTTAGGATGTATTAAATTCTAGACTTTTTAAATAAGGTTTTTAATTTGTATACTTTATAATCTTTAAAATGACTGTAGGTAGCGTTTCTACAGTTGCTACACTCTGATAGTGGGCAAAAGTGTCGGGAGCAATATTTTGATATAAAGCAGAAGTGGTGACCCATACATAAATAATTCTTATTTTTTTATGAGTACTATACTAGTTGTCAATAAACTATTATTTCAAAAGGCACCATTTTACTGCAAAAAATCCATACAAAAACTTTCTAAATACTGTCATATCCTAAATAGAGTATATTTTTTGCAAATATTTTTCATACTGATTCCTCAAAGCTTTCATGGTTGGTACAGTTTGTCTACTCTCAAATAGTCTTTTTTTGTTGCTTGTCAAAAACATTCGATAAATATAAAAATGTACTGTGAAATCAAAAAGTTCTGTGATTTCTATTATAAAAAGTGTTATTCATGCTTTATTTAAATTTAGCTACCATTCCCTTTGAAGTAGTCATCTTTTGCAGTGACACACCAACCCTCAACGCTTCTGCCATACTTGGAACACTCCCTAAAAGCCCCACTCTTTAAGCATGTCAAGCCCCAGATGATTCACACTGGATCTCCTCTATGGTGTCAAAACAGCAACCCTTCAAAGCTTGAAGTGCTTTTTTTTCTGGTAGAGGGAGTGACAGAGAGTGGTGAGTATAGTGGGTGTAGAGCAACAGAAACATTTTTGAGCTGATAGTTATTTAGCATCCAATCCCCATTATACCAAAGTTCATGGTGCCAATGCCAAATGTTCTCTTTCAGAAGTCTTAGTATGGTACAGTATTACTTGGCATTTGCAGTTTGATTCTGGTAGACACATATTCAGTATCAGTACTTATGGAGGATCACTCTGACCTCTTGACATCTTCCAGTGACATTCCACCATTCTTGAAATGAAAGTGCCACTCAATATATCTTGGCTCAGCTGACTGCTACATTGTTGTAGATGTACTTCAATATTTCAAGGGCCTCTGCTTCGATTTCTTTCTGCAGAGATAATTCTGTGATCGGAAGATACTCCTTTAAAAGAGGAGTATACCTCACAGTTCAGAGTGCTGTTTATCCACTTCTTGTTATATATATATATATATATATATATATATATATATATATATATATAAAAACACACAAGTTATCTTCTAATCCTGAATATATATTTGAAAAAAGAAAGAAAATAAAAGAGAAATTCAAATTTATTACTTTTAAATTATGATTAGATACTCACTGGTCGTATATCAATATCACACATGCCCACACTGGTAGTGACAACATGGCCTACACTAAGCATTGTATTCCCAGGCACATCCTATATACAAAAGAAAAAAAAAATGAAATAAAATTACTTGGTTATTTTTAGGGTACATTGATGGGTAATATAACACTAATTACCAAGTTACTTTTTAGAAGACAAATAAAAAATAAACAGTGTGCATGTATATCCCACCTCTCTCTCTTATATATATATATATATATATATATATATATATATATATATGCATGCATACACACAAAAATATACACAGACATGAACACATTGTGCAAAATACTTTTCTCCAAATTATCTATTTCTACATAATAGTCTTCTAATCACATAGCACAATTAAAAGTTTGTTATTTTATATCTGACAAATAAAACATGACTGATTTTTAATATTGAACAAGTGAATGCAGAGCAGCATAATTTTTTTCATATTTTATAATAGCAATGTAATTGCTGATTTATTTAAATAACCAACTCAATCCTTTGTTTTCTGTTATAATTTTAAAAACAAAATAACAAATGGAGAAATTTCACTTTAGTTCTAATTCATATGATATTACTGAAATTAGAGAAAGAATTGATTCTCAACTCAAATGCATGAAACATTTTTGTATATTAATGGGTAAGACTTGAACTCAAATTTTGTAATGCTTTTGGTGCAAAATAATAAAAGAATAATTTTTTATCAACTCAATTGAAAATTAAATTTAAAAAAACAAAGTGTAGAAAATTAGAAGTAGTTGGTGCTAATTTCTTTATGAAGATGTTTGGCACAGTTACGTCCCTCTATTCAGCTTAGAATTTTTCCATACTGACATTAATAAACTTAATAAAAGACAAAAATTTAAGAAAATAAGTCATCAACCAAGATCTAAGTAAAACTTTACTCTATTTACAAATTTCTTTCCCTTAATATATATATTCCTCCAAAACTGAACAAATACTAAGTAGTTACCAAGATGGTTAATAGATAGATTTTTTAAAAAATTCACTATTTTATAAAAATATTTGACAGATTATGATTGATAGTGACTTGAAATTGTTTTTAATTCTCCAACACTATTAATTCCTGTTGGGACCGAACAAAAATGAATTAAATTTCTACCTTGGTTACTGAAATTTTAGAACACAATCATACAAAATTTACTTATCAAGAAACAAACTTCTTTATTCCCAAAATGCTTGAAGAATCTTATGAGTTTAAAATATTCAAAAATGCAAACCAGAATTATCTCCCTTACAATACACAATGCTATTATCAAATGGAAATTTGATATAAATAATTTGCAGTTATATGATTTAAGTATTTCAATCTAATACTAATAATTTATGTACAATTAGTTGTTCCTATGTAATGGTAAGTAAAGTGTTGGCAACCATAGTCGAGGATAAACTGAAGGCTCCCTTTTCAATAGCTACTACACCGAGGTGTAGGGAAGGGTGCTACTCCATTCCCTGGATTGCTCCATTTTACCCTTGGTCCATACCTTATAATGCTGAGTGTTAAGCAAGGAGGCATCAAGTACCATTTTTGAGTCTTTGATATGACTCGACCTGGAATTGAACCTCAGTCTCCCAGACTATCTGCAAACATTACTCATTAGTCCAATGGCTGAAGTATTCTTACCTAATACTAATAATTCTGAAACCAATCTACTTGACAGCACCACAATGACTACAACCATTCCAGGTCAGAATGGACCTATGAGTAAGGCAATGAAGAGATGACTTCATATTTTGCAGAACTTCAGAATTGTAGTCTCACCATTGGATACAATTTAGTGTCATACCCAGGACACACACTTTGGGAGAGGAGGACTTAACTCCCTGCAGTGGATCTAGTCAGTATATTCTAAGGACTGTAGAGTCTTCAGATTAAGTTGTACTTTGGAATCAGTATTTTTAATTTTACATATTTTTCACATTTTAACTCATATCCTCTCTTGACTTTGAAGTTCATCCCCACTATTAAGCATCATTACTTTCCTTGTGCCTGAGGCGGAGAAGGTAAGTATCTGATTCAGGTTTAACACTTAAAAGAGTAGGGTCAGGCTCAATCTGCAATGCCTAGTGTAACCCTAAAGGAGAATGCTAAAGTAACTGTGCTACTTTTGTCATCATTATCAATTATTATTATGTATTGACAGTGTGGAGTTCCTCGACTCTCTCTCTCTCAACATCTGTCCCTATTATCCATCGCTCCTGGCAGGTCCTTTTAACTACATATCTAGTGTATGTGCAGAGTAATTAAGTTTTTTCTGGGTCATCCAACACTAATATGTCCTTCCTAGCTATGAGTTAAATAGTACCACTACTGTCCTCCTAGAAGGATGAATTCGGCATTAGATAACCCAAGACGGTTGATATGCCATTAAACAACAAACAAACTGACGTTTCCATGCGTAGGAGTCTATAGGAGAACGCAACTTATTTCATTCTTGTCTTTCCAGCAGTGCTCAGCATGTCTTGTTCGTCTTACTTGGATGGTTTGTGAGATAGGAAGGAAGTGGCTATACAGTTGTTGTTTAGTGAGGTGTTGCTTCCAGGATTTGTTCAAAACAGCACGTAGCATTCTTGTATAGTTCTTATCTAGCTTTTCTCCATATTTTTATTAGTGCCCATATGGTGTATCTATACAGTAGCATTTAAACAATCACAGCTTGAAAAAATCCTGTTTTATTTTGTTGGAGAGATCATATTTCTAAATGATTGATAATCTATCAATAGCATTCCACACCTTCACTAGGTATATGTTGACATCACTTTCAGTAGATGAGATATTGCTGCAGAGATATGTGAACTTGTTTGCTAATTTTAGAGGACCGCCACTTAAAGTGGAGATGGCTCCTTGTTCAAAACATATGAACTCTGTTGTATTTGTGTTCACATAGAGGCCAATGTCTCTTGCAATTTACTTTAGATTATGCAGC
This sequence comes from Sepioteuthis lessoniana, assembly GCA_963585895.1. Lineage (NCBI taxonomy): Eukaryota > Metazoa > Mollusca > Cephalopoda > Myopsida > Loliginidae > Sepioteuthis > Sepioteuthis lessoniana. Next base: position 39,559 of record CAUZXS010005436.1, on the reverse strand, counting down.
AAAAACTCAGCTTGAGCAGATGTATTTGCAAAAAGTGTTAGATCATCTGTATAGTCTGCATCTGTCATGGTTTCTGTGGGATACAGTCAGCTTCTTGCCTTTTTAAGTCTGAAATCATTTTCTTTTATTAGATCTATCACTGTTCAAAGTCTAAGGAGATTATAAACATATATGGTAAAATTGTATCTTCTGGCAAGATTCCAGCAACAATGTCGAAGAAGTCAGTGTCACCATCAGATGAGCAATCATTGCTTTCCTGTTTTTGCAGAGAATCAATATAGCTATAACAGTTTCTTTGAGAAGACCATATACTAGTAGCATTTTCTCCATCTTTTCTCTGTGTATAGAATCAAATACCTTGGAGAACTTTACAAACAATAATGTTGCCTTGAGATTTTTTAAACATACTTTGATGCTTCGACAGATTCTGAGAACCTGTGATGTTTTAGATAGATTTCTTCAAAAGCCATTCTGATTTTTACTAAGAATTTTTTTCAATTTCAGGTTGGATACAATTGAGAAGCATGGCATTAAAAACCTTAGCAACCATAACGGCAAGAATTAGTCTTCTAGTTCTTAGTGATCCTGAGGTTGCCTTTCTTGTGGATGCAGCCATTTCTGTATAGTGCTTTGATTAAAAAACAGTGTTGCATCATCAGAATAGTATTTTGTCAAATTTTTTTGTCTTCTATACTTCAAGGAGGTATCTTACTGAAACCTGCAGCCTTTCTGTATTTAATTTTTTTTCAGTACTGCATTTAGTTCTTCCTCCATAAAATGTCCTAGTTTGATGTCTAGTTGGCCATTCATAATGTTTTCTTTATAGGTTTATCAATGACTTTAGGACGTCTTCTGAGCAGACTCTTGAAATGTTCTTTCCACTTCTAAAGTTTTTTTTCTTGGCAAGCAGCTTTTAGTTTTGTTCTCAAGGTGCTGTTTCTTCCAGTCACTTCATTTAATGTCTGCCATAATTGTAGATATTCTATAGAGTTTCTGATTTTATTGATTTGGCCTGGAATGTAATTTAGTTGTTCTTTTTGGTATGTATTAATTCTGTGTATTGGCATTTGTTTTTTTTATTAAGTAAGGATGCTTTTTTTTCATGTTATCTTGTTTTTTTTTCCAACTGCTACTGACTCCCATGGAACTCTATTTGCCTCTTGGTTTAGTTGATCCTATTTACCCAACCCCTCCGCTTGGGCAGAATATGACACAAGGTCAATTTTTTAAGCGGAGTTAAGCAGGTTTGAATTCAGAGTTTTCCTTCTTCTAGACTGGTTGAAGAACCTAGTCTGCCCTACTATTTACCCATAGCTGGAGGGAGAATAATTGGATTCATACCTCTCCCAAGGGTATTAGTGCTATGTGAAATGCAATCAGTCTTGTCCAGGAATTGAACTCGTATCGCCGTGTCCATATCCTGTGACGATAACCATTACACCACAGGCACATCCGTTGATTTAATTGATACGCATTTGGCTGCTGCTTTTATATGGGCAGTTAAAAAGTTTTCAAATTTGAAATTTGGAGTATGTCTTTCAGGTGTCTCTTAAAGTATATAACTCGTTTCTTACAATTATCACATATTGATTTCTAATATCATCTGATGTTAGAATTCATTCTTTGTTTCTTATTATGCGTAGACTCAAGTGAATCTTTGTCAAAATGATTCTGTGATTGGAAGATACTCCTTCAAAACAGGAGTATACCTCACAGTTCAAAGTACTATTTATCCCCCTTGTTTTTCAGGAGTAAATAACCCAGCTGTGCTTTAGAATTATTTGGGTGAGTGTAGGTCCATAGATTTTTCCCTCCATTTTTTAAAAATTTTATGTTTAGGCTTGCTAGCCTGTTGTCAAGTGAAAACTGCTAGAGCTTTGCCATTTCTGTTTGGTGAATGGCAGATTTCATTATTTTCATCTTTGCCTATATGAGCATTCATGCCCCCACTGATGTTTATGTTTAGGAATTTATCGCACAAGGGAAGATAGTTCATTTTAAAATGTTTCATCATTAGTGTTGGTGGGACTATAGCAAGAGACAATTGTTATGCCATGTTTGCCACTAAATGAAGCACACATTATTCTGTTGGATTTTCTCTAAGCTATTAAATGATTTTAAGGTACGAGGACTGAGAAGCATTCCTACACTTCCTATGACAGCATTGACAGAGTTTTCCATTCAGATGTTGAGACAAATGTCCATCCATTACTAGTATCATGGTACTTTATTTCGAGTTTGCTATGGTAGAATCTATATACATGCACACATGATATCTATATTATACTTGACTGTAGATGCTGTCAGCTCAGGTAACTGGTTTATAGTGTTTAAAGTCCTAATATTAAATATTGCTATGTGGACAATGCTTTTGGATCTAAGTAATTTTGGTTTGGGTTTGGGCTCTGTAGCTGATTTTTTTTTTTAATACCGTGGTAAGGAATGTGCCTCTTGTTTATCTGTGTGAAGGGTGATGCAGTTTGGATGCACAGTTCAAAGTAAAGTCATGGTAATCTTATGTTGGTTGTTTTTTTCTCTCTTATGACTAGAATGCACTCTAATACATAAGTAGGAGTAGTAGTAGTTTCTTGACTGAACTATTTGATTCTGACAGTTAATCTATGAGGTTCTTCCACCCAGCATCTAGTGAAGTGTGCCACTGACCCATCTTTGAATTCATCCACCTAACTTTACATCCATCATACTGCTTCCTATGGATGCTGAACAGCTATATTATTTGCACCATCACCTAATAGAATTTTTAGGGATTTCTCTTAGTGCTAATCTCATTGGGAAAGACATGAATTCATATCCTCCCCTAATTATGAGTAAATAGTAGGGAAGAATGAGCTTTTTAGCTTTGGTACAGCAATTAATCTAGAAAAGGACAAACCAGGTGTACTCCAATAAAAAAATTAACTTTATATTGTATCACATACTGCCCATTGTAGAAAGTTTTGGTAAATACATACTATATATATAATATAAATTTAAACCGGGACATTGGCCCAGCGGTTAGAGTGTTCGCCAATGGCCCGGGAAACCTGGGTTCAATCCCAGGTCGAGTCATACCAAAGACTTTAAAAATGGAACTTGATAGCACCTTGCTTAACACTCAGCATTATAAGGTACGGTTCAAGGGTAAAGTGGAGCAATCCAGGGAATGGAGTAGCGCCCTCCCCTACACCTTGGTGTAGTAGCTATCGAAAAGGGAGCCTTCGGGTCACCCTCGACTATGGTCGCTAACTTTACTTACTTACTTTTATATATAATAAAAATCATATATAAGAAAGAATTATATACAATTAAATTATAAGAGAGACTTGTACTGTAACATTTTCATTACATATTATTTTCCATATTCATATACACAATAAATTATACACACTACATATCCTTTAACAGTGCAAAAGCAAAAATACAAGACAGTTCCATGAAAATTGGCAATAACATGAGGTTTATGTCTTTTCTGAGAGAATTAATAAAATGATACTAATAACAGGTAATTTGGATTGAAATTCTTCTAGTGAATTCTATTTACACTCATAAACATAAGCTTACTTAGCACTACCCAAGTATGAGTCAATCATGACAGAAGTACTCACCTTAATGATACTAGGATCAAAGAGTCCTTCACTAACTCTGAATCGCTTACATCCAAAATCCTGATTGTAACCAGTGGGAAATTCATAATGCAAAGAAGGCATAGTGTCTGTTTGGCTAGAAAAGATAAAGAATAAATTTTTAAAAAGTCATAAGTGAATATTGGTGGTAGAGAGAGGGAGAATTTGAATGTAGTTTACGTTAAAAGTGCAATAAGAGTAATGACAAGGGTAGACCTTATGTGATAGTATATGACCAGGCCATGCACTTCTGCAGAATGAAAATCTTAGGTTGCATGATCATCTGACCCCTCATGGTTTGCTTTCTCTGCAAATTGAAATGCAGGAGTTTAAACGGTCCCACCAGGAAAGAAACAAGGCAAAACAAAAAGTTGAATAAATGTTTTTGGAGAGGAAGAACTTAGTGTGACCCTTTTCAAAAAATCTTCTCATCCTGTCTGCATGTTTGTCTGTATCTCTTTTCTCCATTCTCCACCCCCCTAATCTCTTTTGTATCTTTTCTCTCAGCCCATTTCTGTATCTGTGGTCCCAACTATCTGTACTCTGGTCGTATACCTTCAGCATCTAGTACCAGATGACTTCTTCTCCCTGTACTGTTTATGGCTCTTTGTCCTCTTGCATCGGTCTCTGATCTACTTCCTGTAATCAACTGATTCCCTTTTCCCCCTGTTCTCTGTATATATAGAGAGGCAAACATTTCAATCTCTGAACCCTTGACTACCCAAAAGGCTGGACATAAACATACAGGCAGACAATGAAACTCTAGGAGATGCTTAAAGGTGTGATAAAATATTTTAAGTCATTGATCCACTTTTATGTGTTTTATATTAGCAAGGAAGAATTAGTGATTCCCATGCAAATATGTCTTGGCCCCTATATGGATATACATACGTATATGCATGTATACACCCACACATAGAGCTAAGTCTGTATATTAACATTAATAGTTTCACACTTACCTCCCCTAACCATTTCTGTCACTTATTTCATAAATTACAGACCAAAAACAAAAATGTGATACTTATGATTCTCAGATTAGGACACCACAAAGAGAAAACATTAAAAAAAGCAAGGAGATTCAATTATTCCCTCCTCAAAATAAAAAAAATATATACATAAAAATAAAAATTAAAAAGTAAACAACAAAAAAAAACAAACAATGACCCTCCTTACTTTTTCCTTCTTATTCTCCAAGAATTAAAAAAACAACAACAAAAAACTGTCCTTTCTGAAACAAACTACAGGTCCATTTTGCCCCACCCCCTCACAAAAACACTAAATTCTGGGACACTTTTAAATCACCTCCAACTTCCTTACAACTCAGGAGCATCAGAAAATCTCTGCAGATGTTTAAATGTTGCACCAAGAAGTGACATTGTATTGGAAGTGTCAACATTTTGCTCCACTCACTACAAAAATACACTATTCCAGGGGACTTTTAACTCACCCCCATTCAACAATTCCAGGGGACTTTTAAATCACCTTCTCACCAAAAAAATCTTTTTAAATTACACAATCCAAAGAGTTTTATCACCCTCTTCACACATACAAACACATAGAACTAAGTCTGTATACTAGCATTAATAATGTTACACTTATTTTTTCAATGCAGGTCTAGAAATGTCCGGCTTCATATTACCATGCTTTTAACCTGGACTATTGAGCATACTATGAAACTAGTGATAAATCTGAACCTACAAAAAGTAAATATGTAAATATATTGATGGAAAATAAAATTATAACACCCTAAATAATGATGCCAATTCTAATCTGGGTATAGTGTGTGCATGCAGGATATTCTGATTAAATTTTTAAAGTATTTTATCATCTGGTGACATAGTAAAATACTCATTCGCTATCTCTATGATCATATTAATTTGAGAGTATAGACTCGTATTAAAGACCAAGAATAATATACAGTGTATTGATAAGTAGTCTGAGTACCTTTTATTCTGGAACATGTTTGGTTTATTTAGTAATATTCTTATGGGTTATTTAATACCGAAATTTGATTCATTTGTAAATGTTGGATTGTAATCAAATATGTTTTCAAATGTTCCATTGGATTTTTTTTTGTCTATAATCATTTGTTTGTACACAGTCATTCCCATCAAATACTAATAATTCAAGCAATTATTTGGTTTCAAGTAACTATTCCTATGTAATAATTATTTGTTTGAACACATTTATATGATATCATGAATTCCTATCTAATACAAATAATTTGTATACATCTATTTAACCCACAGATAGACCTGAGAGTAATGATAATGAAAGGGTGACTCCACACCTGCCGAGATCCAAAACTGGAGCTTCCTCACTAGATGCAGTTTAGTGTCATACTCAAGACACTTTGGACCATGTTGATCTGTTTAGAAGATCACTTACTTTAATCTAGTTATATCATCTGTACATTTAATCTAAATGCAATTGATGTTACAATTCTATTTTCCATTATTGTGTATGGTAAGTAAATATAATTGTTTGGAAGATTTTGAAATATGAAAATCAGTTTTGTAATTACTATAAAATATAACTGAAGATTATTATTGAAGAGTAATACAGTTATTTTTATTCATTATTAAAACTATAAAATATAACATAAATGAAAAATAATGTAGTCTGTTTTAATCTATTTAATATCTATGAGCAACTTTAATATTTTTCTTTGGCTCTTATTTTTCATTATACACTTTGAATACAGTAATTATTGGCTCATTTTCAGTAAAATAACCAGTAGAATTGGCTGTTAAACTAAAAGGATAAAAAAAGAGAACATTTCTTTTTGTATGAAATATTACAAATTATATTTAAGCAATAAGATTGATATTTTCCAAACAGGAGGAGGTAAAGGAGGATAACTCTGAAATCAAAACAAGACAAAACTTCTTAAAACACCTTTTCTCATTGTCAACCTATTCTTTATAATTTTCAGAAATTAACAGTACAATAAAATTACAACACCAATTTTTTTTCTTCTAACCTTTTAGGATTGTCAGGTTTGTTTGAAACTTCTGAGATATATATATATATATATATATATATATAATGATTGTGCAAAAGTTACCTAAAATATACATATTTTGAGGGATATTATATTTCACAATTAGTTCAAAATAATTTCCAAGAATCAAAATAGATATAATTAAAAGAAAAACTTTTGAATTTTTTTTTTCTTCAATTTTTAAAATAAGTGATTCATGCCCTACCCTGTATAATCAAGAGCTTTAATATAATTATATCTTAAAGTTCTTTTTACTATGTTTAAGATATCAAAATTAGAATCAGGTAGTTTTATTTATTACATACACTGACCCTTGCCATCTACCAAGGAGTTTTAAAAAGAAAGTGAGAGGTTTGGAAATTGACTGAGCCACTCCACCAATTAAGACTAACTTGGCAATGGAACTATGTTTTATAAGAGGTATACAAGACTAAAACAAACATAAAAACTCTCACTTCTCAAAAGCTATACAGATTAAATTGAATTATCTGAAACGTTATCAGAATAGCTGAAATAAAATAATAATAAAAAAAAACAAAACAAAAAACAAACAAACAAACAAAAAAACACAATAGATTAACCTTACCTTTCTTCATAAGGCGTATCAGAAACTTGCAATACAGTTGCTACAAAATCTTGAAGAACATCCTATATAAGTAATAGAAAAATAGTTTCACTCATAAATAGTAAGCAGGATTTTTACACATTAAGAAATAAACATTTATACTATTAGGTGATAGATTATAATTGATCCAAGAGTTTTTTTTGGTTTTTTTTTTTTAATTATATAAAACTTGTACAAATATTTGTTACTAGCTGAAGTAGCTTTTAGGATCAAAAATAATCACATCTACTTATTACATATTTTAAACAATGATCATTTTACAATCTTTGTTGTCAAAAAATTTATACTAAATGATTACAAGTGATTATCATTATTATAAAAAGATAAATTCATGTAACAGAAATGAGATTTACCAATTATATTTTTTATACTATTTTATAAAGTTTATCTTGTTCAGAGAAAAATTTCCTGGGGTTTTCTGGATAATTTCTTTTTTCAAAAATTCAAGTGAGTGATACTGAGGTTAACTAATTTAAGCATTTTTGTTTTTTATTTTGTCTGGATAGAATTGGTTATTTAGGACTAAGTAATTATTTTACATCTCCAGCTTGAAGAACTACTTACAACTAATAATATCAAATCAAATTTAATTAATTTAAAAAGACAATTTTTTTTCTTTGGAAGTTTGGAATTGGAAAATTTGTATAAATAATTACACCTTACAACGTTATGGCATCTCAAAGATTATTGTTTACTGTTAAAGACCCCCCTCCCTCAATAAGAATACTTGCCTTTTCTCCATGAGGAACAAAAACGTTTTTATATTAAAACCTACTTTAGGTCTATTAAGTAAATTTGATAGATTTACATTTATAAAATTACAATTTAGTCTACTTCTAGTTATTCCCCCTTCAACAGAACTCTCCACAGGCTAAGGTCTACTTTGGTTAATGGTGCCCCTATCAGACAGACCAAAATAGCAATCTGATGGCTAACATGTGGACTTGGTGCTTGTGTAGCGTAACATTTCTTTCTGTTGAATAAAGCTGTTATTTTATGATAATTTCTTGATTTTTATTTATGACAATTTATTCAACATGAAGAATATCAAGATGGAGTGTATTCTGTGCACAGACATGCTGAACATAGACCTGAACCCCACTGAAATTGAATTGAAATACTGGCTCTGGAAAATCACAAAGAAATTTTGTTGATGAATGCTAAGACTAGTCTCCAGACAAACTGTTGCTATAATAAATTGGTTTGGTTTCTTTGTTTAATGGCATATCAACTTTTGTAGGTTATCTAATGCCAAAGCCATCCTTCTAGATTGCCCAGTCGGTTGGGGCTGTAGAATACACTGACTGCACCTCTGCAGAGGGGTAAGACCCCCCCCCCAATGAGGGTCCTGATATGACACAACAATCTGATGCTGAGGTTCCAGTGATGCTAGAGCTTTGGGGAATATGGAGCACCCCTTCACTGCCATCGCTCCCAAGTCTACTCTGGACCGGAGTGGTAGCACCTGATAGGGCCCTATCTGTAGGTTAAATAGGACGAATATGCATATTCATACTAAATTAAATTACTTGAAATAAAACTTTTTATATTTAATCTGCATATTTATGTTAAACTGAATGGTTTAAAATAGAACTGTTTTTGACATTGAAAATGTACTTACGCTAAACTGAATTGTTCGAATTAGAAATATTTGACTAAACAGAATAGCTTAAAATAGAAAATTTTTTGACAATTAAACTGTGTACTCATGCTAAACTGAATTGTTTGAAATAGAACTGTTTATTGTATAAAAATGCATTTGGCATTAATGACATACAAAGGTTGATATGCCATAAAAAACCAACCAACCAACCATCCTTCTAGCAGAACTGTAGAGGTACTATTTAACATTCATACCTTTCCCAAGATTATTTGTCTGAAAGTGAAAGTGCAACTGGAGTTCGAACTAGTTTACTATGATTCCACAGTTCATCGCTTTAACCATTACACCATGAGCACCCTCACCCCTCGCTATAATAAAGTATGTCTGCGACCATATATAAACTCATATTAGACTGTATGACATGAATCTGCCTTTGTGACTCTGGATAAATATTTTATCAAAAAGAAAAATATCTTTGCACATGACACAAGATGACAGTTCACAACTGAAAATGTCAATGAATTCCTGCAAGGACTACGCAAGCCAAGTAAAAACTGTCAATTTGTAGACGTTACTGCCGAAAAGTATCACAGGGAATCGATTAGAGACAAATTCAGTTATATGGCAACATTTGTCAGAGAGCCAGGAATTAACTCTTAACTAAGTCTGTGAGACAGCTGGGCCCTTGAATATGTCCAATTCCTCTCAAAACAGTACACAAGGGCACCCATGGCAAGCAATTGCTGCTTTGCTTACTGTAAATGTCCCTCAATTCCAAGAATGCACTGCCTCTTTACAAATAAACTCTGTTCCAGTTATTGCTATTACAGAAAAGCAACGGTGGTTTTGTGATGTCAAGTAACATAACTGTTTCAAGTACCCGACTAAAAAGATTAAATGTAATCCTTGTAAAAAAAAAAAAAAAAAAAAAAAAAAAAAAAAATTAGTCACAGGGCTCAGTTGTGCCAGTTTAAATGAAAACTGAAAGTCACTGTAACTGTCAGTAGTAGGGGGGCTATGTATAGTACTAACAGCTGCCCCTCATTGTTCATCATTTTCCACTATTCCTATTTTGATAAACAACTACTCTACCCCAGCACAAATTGACTCAGCAAGTTCTAGTAGCTATAAGGACTACAAAATAGCATAGAAACTCAAAATGAAAATTAAGCCTGGTGCATGTTATATTACATTTCTAAACAGGCTCCAATTAAAGATGCGTGTCATGTGAATATTAGTCTTAATAACAGTATATATCAAAACACTTCGTTAGAATTAATTGAGAACCTTGGTCTTGATTTTCAAAAAAACAGTGTATTAAGTCACCGTTTTATAATCCTATTTACCCAACCCCTCCGCTCGGGCAGGATATGACACAAGGTTAATTCTTAAGCGGAGTTAACTGCATCTAATTTAGTAGTGCTGCAGCTGTTTACAAGATTGTTTTTTCTTTCACTCGTGTGCTTCCTCCTGGTTTTCTTCCCAGGGGACAGTCAAGATGTACAATAGATGGAAACAAAAATCTCATAGACATAGCAATGCAGATCTACAATTTACTGCCCATGACAGTGAACACTTATTAGCAGTAGGAGTTATTGGACCAAGCTCATCTTCTTGGAGAGCACAATTAGTTATTTTGAAAGATGAGTATGACCACCATAATAAGCATGTGTGTGTGTGTAGACTATTCTAACATTGCCAACATATATACAGAACTGGATGCTTACCCCTTATATATATATATATATATATATACCAACCCTCCACTCAGGCAGGATATGACACAAGGTCAATTTTTAAGCAGAGTTTAACGGGTTTGAATTCAGAGTTTCCCTTCTCCTAGACTAGTTGCCTCACCAAGACTGAAGAACTGAGTCTACCCTACTATTTACCCATAGCTGGAAAGAGAATAATTGGATTCATATCTTTCCCAAGAGTATTAGTGCTATGAGAAATGCAATCAGTCTCGTTCAGGATTTGAAGTCGTGTCGCTGTGTCCATTTCCTACAACGATAATCATTACACCATCCCCCCCTATCAAAGTAAGTTATTAGGTCTTTCCTACCTTTGACCTAAAGAGTGCATATTACAAAGTACCCTTGTGTGAGAATGACAAGTCATTTACTGCTTTTGAAACAAATGGAGGTCTATAGTAGTTTACTCAAATACCATTTGGGGTAACTAACGGGGTTGTAACCTTCTAATGGGCCAGTGATAAATTTGTTGATGAAGGGAACCTCATCAATACATTACCGTAACCTGACAATATCACCATTGTAGAGAGAAACCAAGCGGAAAATGATAATTGTGTAAAGATCTTCCTGGAAGCTGCTCAACACAAACAATTCACACTGAATGAATCCAAATCAATACTTTCTACAAATAAGATATCTGTACTTGGCTATGAAACTGGTAATGGGTTAGTTTGGTCAGATAAGTCCTGAGGAAATCAGATCATTGGCCTAGTGGGTAGAGTGTTCGCCAATGGTCCGGCAGATGTAGGTTCAATCCCAGGTCGAGTCATACTAAAGACTTTAAAAATGGTACTTGATACCTCCTTGCCTAACACTCAGCAATATAAGGTAAGTATCAAGGGTAAAGTGGAACAATCCAGGGAAAAGAGTAGTGCCCTCCTCTACACCTTGGTGTAGTAGCTATTGAAAAGGGAGCCTTGGCAGCAAAGCATTTTCCATGGAGTACTAGAGCATGTAAAGCATTCAGCACCTTAAAACAACTACTCATTAAAGTAGCACTATATTGCTCTGATTACACCGAGCCGCACATGGAGCACATGAATGCAATCCTTCATATGTTGCCATATTAACTACTGTAAAATCAGTCTGAGTGACCCGTTAGATTCATGTGACAAACCTTGAATCACTATGAAGTTCATTACCCAGTTATTGAGAAAGAGGCTACTGCAGTGATCAAAATCATGAGGAAACTGTCTTGATTTTAGTTTGACATACATTTTACTATCATGATGGATCAAAGATTTGTGGTTTTTATCATATTTACCAACCCCTCCGCCCGGGCAGGACATGACACAAGGTCAATTTTTAAGCGGAGTTTAACAGGTTTGAATTCAGAGTTTTCCTTTTCCTAGACTAGTTACCTCACCAAGGCTGAAGAACCTAGTCCGTGCTCTTGAGCACAGGTGTTGACATGCGTGCAGGGAGGATGTGTCATCACAGATGTCAAAATAAAAATCCCAGATAGGACTTGGGGATGTGAATGACGTCATGCACCAGAAGTGTGTGTGGAGGATTTTGGGGGATTTGAAAAAAAGTCAATTAGTTGAGTTGAGTCTTGTGGTCCGAAGAAGAAGGGTGACTTTCACTAGCTCGCAGTGGCCTTGTGACGGGTGCCACATGTGTTGGGGGGCGGGGGGGGGTTGGCAGATGGAAAAGCCAGCATAGAAAGATTGTGCCTCTCTCCTTATGTCGAAAAACCTTTTAACTCAAAGGTAATGAAACGTTTCGTACCTGAACTGAAAGTGTCTTTCATGTTTCGGGATTCCTATGTTCTATGTATATATGTTATGAACATTCTATGTACGTTTCACATATCCATACTCATGTATGGTTGTGTTACACATGCTCATCTTGTTGAACATCAACCAAACTGAAACCAGGCTTCACAACTTTATCTCAAGGTAAACTTATTAAGGCTATCCAACCTCTAGAGTACTTAAATGTGGACTTCAAGGGACCATTACCATCAAGGACACATAATAAATACCTGTTTGTTATGATAGATGAATTTTTTTTGCTTTTTTTTCATTCGCATTTCCATGCAAAGATACCTCATTAAAGGTGATAATTCAGAGTTTGGAATCTATCTTCTCATGCCAGGCACTAATTATCCTCCACTCGGACTGAGGCTTAGGTTTCTTAGCTTATGAGGTGAAAGAATACCTGTTGCTGTACAGAGTTGCCTCTAGCAAGACAATACCTTATCACCCACACAAAGCAATGCTCAGGTGGAATGCTACAATATAACCTGGAAAACCATTTGTCTCAACCTGAAATTTCAGAACTTACTATCAAGTCCATTTGGAATTGGTGCTGCCCCATGCTCTACATAGCACCAGATCTATCTTGTCCACAGCTACAAACATAACACCCCATAAAAGATTCTTCTCCTTCCTTTGACAGTCATCAGTGAGTCTCTCCTCTCTTGACTGCTAATGCCAGGGCTAGTCTTTTTACCCCAGTACGTGACATACTCAAAGGATGATTCTTTGGTACAGGAAGAGGAACTACAGGACACAAACCCCACCTCTGCACACATCAGACATGGTGATGGCCGTAAGTTAGTCATATCCCTACATAACCTAGCACCCTGTTCACTGCGGACACTAGTGAAGGAATACAGTGGGAAGATACAGCAACTAAAAAGGGGTCCAGAAAGACATGACCTTTCCAGCAACTGCAATAGTCCCACTAGAATACAGAACAGTGCTGATTTACCATCTGCACCTTCCGAGGAATTGAGTCTAGATGAACATAGCATGGATGAACCACCATTTCTTCATTCCCAGAGAGAAAGTTGTGCATTACAATGATATAGATGGTAAATTTATTTGGCTGGAGTGAATGTTATTGCATACTTCTCCTAGTTATCTTCCTTTTAATGGAACTCTCCACAGGCTGAAGTCTACTTTGGTTAATTGTGCCCCTTTCAGATGAACAAAAATGTCAACCTGATGGCTAACAAATGGATTCAATACTTGTGTAGTGTAGCATTTCTTTATGTTGAATAAAGCCATGATTTTGTTGTGATTTCTTTGTTTTTATTCTAGGCATAGATCAAACTGTTTGATCCCACATAGCATTCAGCACCTTAACACAACTACTCATGAAAGTAGTACTATCTTGCTCTGATAACACCGAGCCACACATGGAGCACATGAATCCAATGCTTCATATGTTGCCATATTAACTACCCTAAAATCAGTCTGAGTGACCCGTGGGATTCATGTGAAAAACCCTGAATCATTATGAAGTTCATTACCCAGATGACAAACACAGTCTTCTCAATCATCCATTGTAAATTTGTTATGTAAATCTATGTATTCCCAGCTTATATCACATAGAACAAAATACACTTTGTACTTCCATACTATTTATTAACATGTATCATATTCACTAACAGTGTTTATCTGAATAATGGTGATAGGTAATTTGCCAAAGAATTTTTAAATGTAGGTTTTTATAAATAATTGTGCTATGTTCTTCATTTGTAATACAGAAATTTACAATATGCTATTCAACATTAATTTGATTTTTTAAATCTTCATATATAAGTAATTTTTGTGGATAAATTTTAAATAAAGTCATTACAGTGTAAGCATAAAAAGAAATAATCATGACTTTTTAACTCTGCCTTCTCATTTCTTGATTACAGCAACTAAATAATGAGATAAAACTCTTGCTGTGTTTATATTTATTGTAACATTATTGGTTTGGTTTTATGGCATATCAACCATTGTAGGTTATTTAATGCCAAATCTTTTTTATACATGTATATTAAAAGCATGATTAATATTTTTTTAAACGAGCCTGAGCCCATTTTTTGCCCACAGTTAAATGGTTTCGTTTTTTTCTATCTAATACAAATACACAGTTAAATGTAAAAACAGTTCTTTTTCAAACAATTCAGTTTAGCATAAGTACACAGTTTAAGTATAAAATAGTTCTAGTTGACCCATAGATAGGACCCTATCAGGTGCTACCATGCTGAGGCAGAGTTAACCTGGAAGTGATGGCAATGAAGGGGTACTCTGCATCCCCCAAAGCTCCAGCATTATTGAAGCTTCACCATCAGATTTTTTAGTGTCATATCCAGGACACTTGTTGGAGGAGTCTTACAACCCTTTGCAGAGATGCAGTCAGTGTATTCTACAGCTCCAGCCAAAAGAGTCAAACATTATTGGTACAAAAGGGAAAATACATTTTTTGAACATTCACTGTGAATATAGATTCATTTTTTGTTTTTATTTAAAAATATCAACTAATTTTTCTAATCCAAAACTATAACATTTAATTCAATTTTTGATGCGTGTATTTACCCAACACCTTCACAATGAGCAGAATGTGACACAAGGTCAATTTTTCCTTCTCTTAGACTGTTTACCTTATCAAGGCTAAAGAGTCAGCCTGCCCTACTATTTACCCATTGCTAGTGGGAGAAAAAAATGGATTCATGCCTTTTCCAAAGGTATTTGTATGAAGTGAAATGCAAACAGTTTTGTTCAGGGTTTGAACCCTGGTTGTTGATTTTATTTCTTAGGATAATAACTGCTTTTGTACTACAAAATCAAATATAATTGTTCCTTGTAAGAAATGTTCAATTTAACACTAGGAATATCAACATAGTCAAACCCTAAAAAACCAAAACAAAAAAAAAAACACAAAAAAAAAAAAACCATAACAAAACAAAACAAAAAAAAAAAAACCAAAACAAAAACTAAAGGACAATGAATTCTTTTCTCATTGTCAGTTCTATGTAGTAAGGTCCAAAGTAGGATTGGTTTAGTTTTTTCATTTAATGGCATGTCAACCTTTGTGGGTTATCTAATTCCAAAGCCATACCTAGTAGTGATGTTATTTAACCCATAGCTGGGGGGGGGGAAAGAGAATTTATACCTTTTCCAAAGGCATTAATCTGAAAGTGAATGTTATAGTGTGACTGGAGTTTGAGCTTGCTCACTACAAATTTGCAGTCCATCATGTTAGCCACAATGCTGTAGAGACTCCTTCCCTTCAAAGTAATGGTAGCACCTGGTAGGGTCCAATCTATGGGTTAAATAGAATAAACTGCATACTTATACTAAACTGAACTGTTTGAATAAACTGAATAGCTTGAAATAGAAATGTTTTTGACAATTAAACTGTACTTATATTTAGGCTAAACTGAATTGTTAGAAATGGAACTGTTTTTTGACATTGAAACTGTACTTACACTAAATTGAATTGCTTAATATGGAACTGTTTTGACATTTAACTGTGTGTAAAGAAAATCTATACTTATATTTAGCTGAATTAGAACTGTTTGAATAAACTGAATAGCTTGAAGTAGAAATGTTTTTGACAAACTGTGTACTTATGCTAAATTGAATTTTTTGAAATACAACTGACTATTTGCATAAAAATGGATTTGGCATTAAATAACCTACAAAGGTTGATATGCCATAAAACCCAAACAACCAACCAATCTACCCTTCAATGTAGGAAATTCAAATGGACTTAGCATAATGACACAAAGAAATATAGAAAGTAAGTGTTTTGCAGAAAATCTTGTAGATGTAAGAGAACTTTTATAACAAATTAATTTTCTGCTGACAGAATTCATATTTAACAAGTTAATATAAATTGATACTATTAATGAAAAAAATTTGAGGATAAACATTGAGATATTTTGAGGTTTGAAAGAAGTGAAGTTGTATTCCACAATATAGTACTATACTATTTCATTACTTTATACAAAAATATATAGAAAAAATAAGAAAAGCTCCTGAAGTAACATTATTGCAAAATTCTACAATTACTTACAAAGTTTTGTAGAACATATTTACAGACCCTGTTCTTTCATTAGAAGTAAACTAAATGAAATAATTATTCATCTAGACATAATTCACTAACAATATTCAAGGCTTATCTCTCTAAATGGAATAATGGGTTTTACATTATACTCAAGTAGGGCATAGTTGAAATCAAGAGAAAAACACTTCATTTTCTTGCTCATTCAAGATTTATCGTTATATGTAAATCACATCATCACCCAAACCCTGTCTCCAATAAATCAAAACGGTGCTATGGAGGCAATGGTGGTGTAATGGTTAGCATTATAGAAAAAGAAGTCTATTACTCAAGTTTAAATCCTATGTTGAGGGTAAATAGTAAAGCATGCCAACCAGTCTAGAAGGAAAACTCTGAATTCAGACAAGTTGTAGTGATGGACTGTCAGGTTCTCTGTGTCCTGACATGCTACATGAATAGCACCCACATGACCAAACCAGGTAACAGGACCAGTGAGAGAGGTATTATAGAAATTAAACTAAGTATAAATTCTAGAAAAATAGAATTTGTTCTAAAATATGAGATTATCAGTCAAGTCATACTAAAAGCATCGGTTCCCTTAAGTTGAGCAGTAATGAGCCTGCTCATTAGTTAAATGGGTGACAACTTAGAAACAGCAGGTATCATAAGCAATGTGTGTTTGATTGGTTGGTTGTTTTATGGCACATCAACCCTTTTCAGGTCATTTAATGCCAAATTAAATTTCAAACAATTCAATTTAGCATAAGTATAGTTTTTGTTTACAGTTAAATGTCAAAGACAGTTCTATTTCAAACAATTCAATTTAGCACAAGTACACAGTTTCATTGTCAAAAACAGTTCTATTTCAAACAATTCAGTTTAGCATAAGTACACAGATTAGTTCAATTTAACCCATAGATAGGACCCTATCAGGTGCAAGCACTCCGAGCCAGAGTGGACCTGGGAGCAATGGTAATGAAGGGGTACTCCACATTCTCCAAAGCTCCAGTATTACTGGAACCTCACCATCAGACTGTTTGTTTAGTGTCATATCCAGGACACTGGTTGACTTGGGGTGAGGGGTGGGGGGAAAGAATATCCCTCTCAGAGAAGCAGTTGGTGTATTCTACAACCCCAGCTGCCAGGGCAAATGTGTGTTTGAGGAAGCAATAGTATGTATTTGCCTAACTCCTCTGCCCTGAACAGAATGTAACACAAGGTCAATATTTAAGTGGAATTTTCCTTCAAGACTGGTTGCTCTATTATTAACCCACAGATGGGTGGGAAGAAGAAATGGATTCATGCCTTTCCCAAAGCATTAGTGTGAAGTAAAATGCTAACACAGCCTCATTCAGGATTTGAATTTGTGTCGCTGATTTCATTTCATATCATAACCCTTATGTCAAGTGTACCTTCAATAAGCGATAGTAAAATTTTATTAGTTGGCTTATCTGTTTAATAGCATATCAATTTCTCATGGGTTATTTAATACTGAAATAAGATTCATTTCTAAATATTTTTTTATACTCATAACTATATTTTCCATGTTTCACTGAATTTAAAAATTGATCTTTTATTTATCTACAGTTATATCAAGTATTCTTATCTAAAACAAATAATTAAAACACAGTTGCATGATTTCAAGTATTCTTATCTAATACTAATAATCTATAAACAATTATATTGTTTAAAGTAACTATTATTATTATTATTATTCAATAAACATTTGTTTGCACAGTTACATCATTAAGTCATACTAAAAGTATGAATTTTCCTGACTCTCTCTCACTCTCCATCTGTCCTTATCATTCAGCCAGATCTTCCAAACTAGATCCTGTGTTCACACACAGATTTGATGTAAATAAGTTCTTGTTAGTCAGCCAATGCTGGCTCATCCATAGAAAGAAGAACGTCACTTATGAGTTTGTCCTTGTTTCTCCAGCAGTGTCTCTCATGTCTTGTTTGTATTACTTGGATGGTTTTTGAGATAGAAGGTAAGTGGTTGTACAGCTGTTGTTTTGTAGGGGTGTTGCTTCCGGGATTTGTTCAAAATACCTTGAAGAATTCTTGTGAAGTTCCCATCTAGCTTTTTCTCTATGTATTTTGTTAGTATCCATGTGGTGCATCCATAATAATCCTTAGTAAACAATTAAGGCTTCAATATTCTTAATACAAATAATTTGAAGTTATATGGTAGCAAATATTCCTGTCTAATGAAAATAATTTTCAAAGTGGTCTATTTGACCCATAGATGGAACCCCAACAGATATAACCCATCCAGGTCAGAGTAGAAATAATACCAATGAAGTGGTGACTTCATACTCCCCAGAGTTTCAGAAATGGAACCTCACCACCAGATGTAGTTTAGTGTCAGACTTAGGATACACCTTTCTCTATTTTTTAGGGTGGTGGGATTACACCCCTCTGTAGAGGATGATGTTGGTTTATTCTAAGCTCTGCCTACGGGGCTTAGCAAAATTTTAGGATGTCTCATGTGTCTGAATTTTTGAGATGAGGCTTCATGTGCAATATTTTGCATGCGATTTTTTGGAATGTTGTCCTCATTTTTATGTTTGTTAGTTGTAACACAATGTTTCGGCGACTGTATTCTTTTGCCTTCCTCACGTATCCCTTGTTTATCTAGACATAGAAATGATTCAACCTGGGAAATCATTTTTAAACATTCCCAGGTTGAATCATTTCTATGTCCAGATAAACAAGGGACACCTGAGGAAGGTGGGAGAATACAGCGTCCGAAACATTTTGTTACAACTAACTACAATAGAAATGAGGATAATAGTCCGAAAAATCACCCACAAAATAATTTCTCATGTGGTATGATGGTTAGCGTGCTAGGCTAGCAAACCTTTGTTAGTGAGTTTAATTCTCACTGGGTACCCTATACTTCTGGCTTTGAGCCAAAATAGGTTTAGCTTAGTAAAAGACAAACTAAACATATTGATATATCTGTACCAAATAGAGATAATTCTATAAATTTTAGTTTAAGTGTAAAGATAAGAAAACCTAAATACTGAACATTAATGAAAAAATTTTTTACGTGGAAAAAAAACTTGCATTAAACATAACTAAATTTCAATGATAGCAATTAAAATGAGGAACAAATATAAAAGAATATAGCACTAAAAAAAACAAAAAACAACAACAAAAAACTACAAAAAAAAACAAACAGACTATATATCACCAAAAGAACACATTCATAAAATTCAATAGAATGAAATAACTTCTTTTTTTAAAAAGCCTTTTGATAAAATTTAATGATAATCAAGAAAGTGAACAGATTGTCATGATATTTAAGAGAGAAATGTTTTTAAAATAAGAGGAAAGACACAAACCTTCACCATATAATTATGAAAAGACTTGGTCACTTCAGGGACCTCTTTCTTGACATATTTTGGGGGTTCATTTTCTTGCACAGCCTCCTAAAAAAAAAAAAAAAAAAAAATTTTTGTAGACTTTCTCATTCAGAAAAAAAAAGTAGCCTCAATATATACTGAGAGAAAATAAAATTGTAACCAAAAGATGATAAAATTTTGTGTCCTAATATGTACATAAGGTCTGATTGTTATTGACACACCCCTTCTTGTGCACATATTGATCTATATTTGTGATTATTTACTCCCATTAAAACAAAACTATTGAGAAAAAAATTCATAACAAAAGCCTTGCATCATTTTATTTCAATCTAAACTGTTACTTCATTTAATAATTTTCTTCATGTCATTTAAAAATATAAGATGGTTGCAATGTAACTTATGTAAAATTTGCATATGGCTGCTGCAATACGTCATTTGTTGAAAAAAAAAAAGGCTTCAAATAATCATGCTTGCATTAATTAAAAGGCTTCAAATAATCATTAACATAAATAGCAATGCTAAAGTAATTACCAAAAATATATATCCTAGAAGATAATGAAGATGGCCAATAAATTCCATTTTCTAAATATATTAAGGAATTTATGAATTGATTTTAATTTTATAATTAAAAATGAGATTTGATATCATCTAGAACTAAATTTTAAGATTAATTTTAATGCTAAATATAACTCAAAATCTAGTTATGATTAGTTTGCAAATAAATTGATCATTGCTTAGGAACATGCATAACCTTTAAGTACTTGTTACAATACAAACAAAAGAATCCAATTCATCACATTTTAAGAACCTTGTTTGCTCAAGTAACTGTGCAGTTACCTCCCTTTTACTTGAATTAATACATTGAAGGACCCTACCCACCTGAGGAATTTTTATGAGTGAAGACTTTTTTTAAAAACTGAAAATCAAATTATATCATAACAAGCCTATATGTAAAACTATACTCTATAACAAACTGAAATATTAACATTGTAAAAGCATTTTATGAAATATTCCTTATCACTTATATATGTAACCTAAATCAACAATATTTTCTTTCTTATTTAAAAATTTTTTTTTATAACTGCATTGTCCTATATTTGTAACAGTTGTACAATTTTCATACACAAAACAATTATTATGAAACTACTAAATGAAATTACTTCTCAGTATTAATATTAAAATATATACAAATGCTTCAACTGTATATTGGTATTTCCAGACATTCTTTTTTCATATAGAGTTAGAAATGCAGAGGCTGATCAAAAATCAAATAATTACTCTTTCATGTAGAATATAAAAAACAAACTTATAGAACAGCCATAAAAGTACAGATATAAACAGAAACAAGCAAGTACTCAAAATACACATAAAAGTGTAACAACTAAAAAATTTGTGACAAAATCTATTTTTCTTTTTAATTTAATGATTCTTGGATATTTAATAGAAGAAAAAAATAGTTTTTCAAGGTGCATGAAAACAAGTAAATTACAAAACAATTATAAACAAGTTTAGCATTTTAAGATTTTTGGAAAAAGATGAATAAGTAAAAATATTCAAAAAGGTAAAAAACCTAATTAAGATAGGATTTATTTCTGAATTTCAGACAAAGAATATACACTGATTTATTCAAACTACTGCCTTCATCTTTGTTATTATAGTCACAATATTTACACCATTTTATCATAATCATTCAGATGCTTTATGTGGTAACCTGCGAATTTAAAACCAAGCACTTTATTCAATTTTCAGTAGGTTGTTTTATTTCCATTGTTCATGTTAGGGCACATTTGATTCCAGTTAGCTCTTCCTTGTTAGTCCATTTTTGCTTTTTACCGATGAACCAGATTTTCACTACTATTTATGAATTTAAACTGTGACTATCAGAATGTGGTTATTAGTCAGTTTGGTATTCAAGCTATTGTACTTTTAAAAATATATTGTCTGATTTGAGTATAAACTGTTTAAATTTCTGTTCAAACATATTTTAACAGTAGTTGTAAAAAAAAAATGAAAAAAATTACATTCCTCATGATTCAAGTGTCCTCTTTGTCAGTTTTCAATCATTTTTCAGAATTTGATTTTGAAAGTTATAGGTCCCTAATCATGAGCATGAAAAGAAGAAGGGATGAGTTCATTTATTTATTTTTTTTTTTGCATGAGTTCAAACCTGGTCATAATGCTTCTCAAACAGCTGCCAATATTAACAAAGCATGGGGTAAATGATCTACTTATGATTGGTCAGAATCATACTGGTTTCAGAAGTTCTGTAGAAGGGATATGAATCGTGTAGATCAATCGCATAGAGGAGTCCGTCCAATTGATGACACCAACATTTTAAAACACTTACTGACCAAAACCCACATTAAAGTATCAGAGAAATGTATCAGGCAATGGGGATCAGAATTTCAACAATATTGGATCCTCTCAAGAAAATTGGCAAAGTGAAGAAACTCGATAAATGGGTTCCACATGAACTTCGTGAAAGTCAAAGACCATGACATTTTGAAGTATGTTTGATGTTGTTTCTGTGGAACTTGAATGTCCCATTTCTGGATTGAATAGACTTGTGATGAAAAATGGATCCTTTATGACAAGTGTAAATGATCGGCTTAATAGCTTGATCATGATGAAGCATCAAAAACACTTTCCCAAACCCAAATTACATTAACAGAAGATTATGGTGACTGTCTGGTGGTCTACCATTGGCATTGTCCATTGCAGTCTTCAGGAATCTAACCAGAGGATCATTGCAGAAGCAAGCAAATGGATGAAATGCATGTTCAGTTGAGCAAAATGTGATGGGCCAGTATTTATTAATCAATGATGTCCAGTTTTGCTTTATGACAATTCTTGGTTACATGTTGCCAGAATAACACTGCAGAAGCTCACTGATTTGGGATACGAGACTTTGCCACATCCACCATATTCTCTAGATCTCTCATCTACTGACTACAATTTTTTTCAAGCATTTATAGACGTTTTTATACCAAAATACATTGTTTTAAAAGAGAAGTAGAAGCTGCATTTAAATATTTCTTTACTTTTATTGCACAGGTATAAATAATCTTGTTAATCAATGACGGAAATGTTTGATGTTTTAATTGATTAAAATACTGTTTGAATTGATTAATTCAGTGAAGAAGCTTATTCTAAAATCAGACATTATTTTCTGAACAACCTAATATTTTTGTATAAATGAGCTTTGTTTAAAGCTATTCAATAAGGTAGAGAAAAAACATTTTAATAATTGTCATTAGTTATTTCAAAAAGATAAAAAAAAACACTAGAAGTTATATTAATTTTCAACCCTGTCATTGAATATGATAAGTTCAAGTGCATGGAAGTAAATAACGACTGTTTAGCAATTAAATGGGTTCTTTGGTTTCTTTGTTTAATGGCATATCAACCTTTGTAGGTTATTTAATGCCAAAGCCATTCTCCTAGAAGAACAGTAGTGGTACTATTTAACCCATAGGTGGGAGGATAAGGGGGTTCATACCTTTCCCAAGAGTATTTGCCCGAAAGTGAAAGTAATAGCGTGACTGGAATACAAACTCGCTTACTACAATTCCGCAGTCGATCGCTTTAACCACTACACCACGAGGACACCCCCCAATTAAATGGGGGATTACTAAGGAACAACAGGTACTATAAGCTAATGTGCCAGACTAAAGTAAAACTTAGTCAAGAACAACTGTTTAGCACTTACTTGAGAAATATTATCATGTTTCATATGTTATTACATGAAATATTCAAAGAATTCTTTGAGCAATTAAACCTCTTCTTGTTCTTCTTGCTTACAGAGGGTTTCAAACAGTACATTCTCAAAAATCCTCCCAGTCTTTTTCCTTACAAAGGGGCAACTGAAGAAGGCCAGAGAATGCACCAGTTGAAATGTTGTCTGAACAACAAAAAGAAAAAGAAGTTCAGTTGACTAAATTTTTTTAACCATTAAAAGACTCTTCTCAAAACTATAGACAGCGCATGAAATATTGTCAACTATTGTTAATTTTAGACTAGTATTTTTCTTTCATCTTAATTTTAGTAGCTTTTTATCACAACTTACTCTGGCCATAAGTAAACAACATGAATCAGAACTCAACATTCCCCTGCTCTACCAATTAAACTATAAGAACATCTATGACTAGCAGAAGATCAAATATGTAATAATTTAAAGAGAAGTGTACATAAGTGACCCAACTTTCATTTTGCATCCTATCCCCATCTTTTGATTCCTGCCATTTCATATATATTCTTTTAATTTTCTTTCCAATACTACATTCCTTTCTTCTCCTATAAACGTTTATCAAAATATAAATTTGGAACACTTGATAAAAGTTTGGATACTGTATCAGCTAAGTATGTTTGAATTGATTAATTCAGTAAAGAAGCTTATTCTATAATCAGACATTATTTTCTGAACAGCCTAATATTTTTGTATAATCCTCCACTACAGGTAGACCATTTTTTAAGAGAAGTACAGCCACTTTGAATCTAAAGTTTTCCTTTTAGACCAGTTATTTAACCAAGGCTAAAGAATCCAGTTTGCTCTATCTTTTATGCAGAGCTGGAGAGGGGGGACAAATGGATTCAAGCCTTTTTCAATGGCATTAGTGCAAAGTTAGGTCATTGATTTCATGTTATACTAAGCATGCCTCCAAAGTATCAGTTAAGAAACCATTTAATAATATAGCTAGTTTAAACCCAAAAGTTCAGTCCTAACTTTGTTTCTCAAAAATATCTCTTGAAATGCAGGTAGGATCAAGTTTGTTCCCCCAATCGATATATCTCTAGTCTGTTAAACTTTAGTATCTCTATTTGAAACAGCTTTCATTAAATCTAACAGTCAGCAGATCAAAATGGCATAGAGTGATCTAAAAATAATAAAATTTAAGGTTTTTAACCTGAATCAAGGAAATTACACTCAAGATATACATAATATACAAGTAAGTGGCCCATTGGCTTAGTGGTAGAATGTTTGCCAGTGGCCTGGGAGGCCGGGGTTCAATCTAAGGTCGAGTCATACCAAAGACTCAAAAAGTGGTACTTGATACCTCCTTTCTTAACACTCAGCATTATAAGGTACGTTTCAAGGGTAAAGTGGAGCAATCCAGGGAAAGGAGTAGCACCCTCCCCTACACCTCGGAGTAGTAGCTATTGAAAAGAGAGCTTTTGGGTAGCTCTCAACTACGATTGCCAACTTTACTTACTAATTAATCTGATCTACTTTTATTTGAAGATATTGATTGGTAAATTTTACCTCCAAATTCTTCTTGTCACAGACAAGGTACTTAATTAATCTAGCTTGTTAACCATTACACCACATGAGGTACTATAGGAGTTTGGATATACTCATTTGCATCAGCTAAATAACCATTCAATAATACAGCTAGTTTAAGCCCAGGGGTTCAGTCCTAACACTTTTTTGCAAAATCATATCCCAAGGCAGGATTAAATGTTCTCTCTATCAATCTGTTAAACTTTGACATCACTACTAAATCAATTTACACTCAAACCCAACAGTCACATGATCAAAATGGCATATACAAAAATAAAAATTTAAGCAGTTATACTCAGAATATACATAATATGTACAGGTAATTGTTAATCTGGCTTATTTTTATTTGAAGAAATTAGTTGGTAAATTTGGGCTTTGACAGTTTTATAAACTTCTTAATTTAAATCTAACATATATAATGGTTAATTATGCTTTATTTGGTAAAGTTGGCGATCTTAGTCAAGGTCGACCCGAATGCTCCCTTTTCAATAGCTACTACACTGAGGTGTAGGGTAGGGTGTACTCCATTCCCATAATTGGTCCACTTTACCCTTGATCCTCACCTTATAGTGCTGAGTCCTAAGCAAGGTGGCATCAAGTAGCATTTTTTGAGTCTTTGGTATGACTCGACCTGGGATTGAATCCCGGTCTCCCAGACCATTGGTGAACACTCTACTCATTAGACCAATAGTGGGTAGAGTGTTCGCCAATGGTCCGGGACATCAGGGTTCAATCCGAGGTCATGTCATACCAAAGACTTTAAAAATGGTACTTGATACCTCCTTGCTTAACACTCGGCAATATAAGGTACGTATCAAGGGTAAAGTGGACCAATCCAGGGAAAGGAGTAGCGCCCTCCTCTGCGCCTTGGTGTTGTAGCTATTGAAAAGGGAGCCTTCTGGTCGCCTCACTTTACTTATGCTTTATCTAATAAAAATCATGGTAATATCATCACTATTATTATTAGTCATCACCAAGGTATATTGAAAGCATGGATTCCTTTGATTTTCTCTTGGCATCAATCCATTGCAAAGTCCTCAAGATAGCACCCAGTGTCTGTACAGAGCCAATGAATGTAAGTTTTTGTTGGTTGGCCAACAGTGGTGTGTCCACAAGTAAAGTCCATAGGAGAATGTCACATGAGTTTGTTCTTAGTTTTCCAGCAGTGCCCAGCATATCTTGATTGTCTTACTTGGATGGTTTGTGAGATGGGAAGTAATTTGTCATACAATTGCTGTTTTAAAGGGTTCTGCTTTTAACCATAGTGAAAGAAAATGCTTAATACTAGTAGTACACAATGACAAACAAACATGACCCCCCACCTAAGTGAATGGAAGAAATAGAAGGTAATTTTAAATGGTTGTAATGATCTTCTGCCGGACATAACAATACTTATGAAATGGTAACTGTAAATGCAAAAAAACAGGCAGTATAAGATTTCATGAAAGTTTAGTAAAAAATTCAAAGATCTAAAAATTAAGACCCTTGTGTATAATTTTGATATAAAAAGTAAAGTTGGCAACCTTAGTTGAGGGTGACCCGAAGGCTCCCTTTTCAATAGCTACTACACCAAGATGTAGGGGAGGGTGCTGCTCCATTCTCAGGATTGCTCCCTTTTACCCTTGATGCTTACCTTATAATACTAAGTGTTAAAGCAAGGTGGCATCAGGTACCATTTTTTGAGTCTTTGGTATGACTCAACCAAGGATTGAACCCTGGTCTCCTGGACCATCAGTGAACACTAATTAGGCCAATGGCTTGGTAATTTTGATATAGTATTTAAGAAAAAAGTTGTAAAATAAGCACAAGATTCTTGTAATAATGTACACTTACTTTAGACTGTATGAGGTATGGTGGGATAATTTCTATATCTGAGTCTTCGCATAACTTTTTACTCTCCATAATAATGAAATCTCCAGCCAGCGGAGATTTGACAATCGCTACAAAGAAAGAAAAGAAATTTTTTTAAACTTTTCAACCATAATGATAAAATTTAAAAAACTGTAGTTAGCCTATTCTGTACTGAAATGCAAAATAAAATGAATAACTGTAACAAATATAAATATACATTTGCATATAAAATTGAGGAATAAATAAGTTATTGTAAGTTGTTAAAAATAACAATCTTTGAAAGAATTTAAAAAAAAAAAAAAAAATTTTCTACACACAGAAATTAGGCGTAATTTAGTTTAAAAAAACCCCAAAAAACAAAAAAACAAAAAAAAAAAAAAAAACTGATTTGTCAGAACATTTTTGTAGATGAATTCTATAAACCTAACATTTATATACAATGGTTATAGACTAATTTTAATAATATCAAAAGGATAAGAAATGTACAATCTAATAGCTAATACATCATATAATAAGATAAGAAATGTAACTAATAGCAAATACATCATATAAGCATATGTAAATAGAGGTAAGACATTATAGAGTAAAAGTGAAAAACTTTCAAAATTTTAATTGACAACTATAATAGAAGCAATGACTGTATTGGTATCAGGTGATATAATTCTGTCATTAGAAGAGAAAGAAAGAATGTCAGTGACTATCCAAGTCAAATAGAACCACATTCATTCTCTGCCCAATTCTACAAATAGAATTGGGGGTTATAATTTTGAAAACCAGTACAAAAATAAAATAAATAAATAAAAAATAACAACCTTGATGAAACTCTTCAAAATAAATAAAAGAATATCTTTATAAAGATATAGTATATATCTATCTTCTAAATATTACTCAAATTTGTTCTGTCTTTACTTATGCTGAACACCTTTTTTTTTTTTTTAAATTAACAAAATTCTTGATATAAGAGATAATAAAAATGCTAATTAGGATCTTTTACTCCTTTTGAAATAGAAGTATCAATAGCACGGCAGACCATTGTTACAACAGCAACCTAATATGCTCACAAACCATCTAGTATTTTACTAAAATCCTCATTATGTTTTACATATAACCAAGCAAAACAGCATATCATAGATTTTCATTTCATTTAAAATGCTCTTAGAGAATAAAGCAGTTACCTGTCCAATTTGTAATTAAATGACAAATTTGTTCAGTCTTCATTCATGTTAAATATCTTTTCTTTTTAAAAAAAAAAAAAAAAAATAAATAAATAAATAAAATCATCAAAATTTTTTTATATAACATAACTATGATATACTTATTAGAATCTTTCACTCCTCCTTAAATAGAAGCATCAATATCATAAATCCTTGTTACAAGAATCCAACGAGTTCAGTTTTTCTAATTTAAAAAAAATATAAATCAATTGTGATGGTTAAATTATTTTTGAAGTTCCACAAGGTTCATAAACAGAGAATTTATTTATAACAGATAATGATAAACAAAAGCTTAAAAGATAGCTAGGAAGATGTTTTAGGTTTTAAAAAAAGTAACTGACAAACAAAAAATTGTAAAACACTAAAACAGTCCCAGTTCATAAAAATAAACATTAAGTACAAATATATTTTTCTAGCACAAAAAATAAAACCCAAAAAACATTTTTTAAAACCTGATGTAGAAAATGGAAGTGGAACTAATTGGCTGTTTACATCTCAATTAGAAAACCAAAAGAACTCATTAAATGGAAATGCATCAACATTTATTTACATGTTAAATGACATCTAATTGCATGTTTTCAATGATTAACTTACTAAGCCAATAACAATATGTTTTATAGACATTAATACACACCAAAAATATTTTTTATAAAAATGATATTAAATAGAAAAATCAAATTCTAACCACAATCAGATTAACTGTTAAAAAAAAAAAAAATAAAAAAAATGCATTAACAACTACTTTGTCTACAATACACACAAGAGTCATTTAAAAAGATCTAAGTCTCCCCAGAAAAAAAAGCATAGCTGAACATTTTTGTTGTGGCAATATACACTTATAAAACTAGAAAAATCTGAGTTTGTTTTATAGAAAGTTGTTGAGTGTTGCCACAATGAAAATGTTCAGTTATGCTCATCTTTCTAGGTGAACCATAGAACTTTTAAAACAAATATATATATGTGTGTGTGTGTGTGTATATACAAAGACATGACTTATAATTGCCCAGGTGATCCAGATGGGTTTGATCACTTTTGAGTTAACATATATATATATATATATATATATATATATATATATATATATTAGAGAGAGAAAGAGAGATAGAGGTGGGTATGAAATCTGACAGTATGAGAAAAAAGGAAAATGGTTTGGGAGATTGACATAATAATGCTATCCCAATAGCAAAACATCAATCTGACTTTTCATAGTCTTCCTTTTATATATATATATATATATATATATATATATATATATATATATATATATATATATATACACTCAAAATATCACATTGAAAATACTACACAAAATTATTGTCTTAGGAAGAAAGTTTCGACATATTTCTCCACACACACACCCACAAAAAAAAGGAAGGAAGGACAATTTTCAATCTAATTACTATTATCTATCACTTACTACTGTGTACAGAAATCATAGGTTTCTTTACAATAAAATGTCAGTTTCGAATCAAAGGTTTGCAGTTATTTCAGAAGCCCTAATCATTCTTAACATAAAGAATGAGAAAAAGTTCTAATAAGAGGTTGCGGAGTAGGGCAAGAACAGTAGAACTCCCTAACCCAGTAGGGTAACAGATTTTTTTCTAATGGGATCTGGAATTGTCATACATTAAGTAAATTCTATGATTGAAGGCATTTTTCTGTGATTTACATCATTCATAATTTAATGTTGTTTGCAGCACTCTGATAACAATTTTACAATGGATTGAACAATTCTTAATAATCCATTGCATATACCACCAACAAGCATACAAACAACTTCTTTTTTTCTAATATGACTCTAGCATTGTTGTTGAGAAAATTATGAAACTTTCTTCCAATTATGATATTTTTATGTAACATTTCCAATGCAATATGTATGTGGTAATAGCAAAAGGCATCCATATCTGCCTAGTATTTTTTGTGGGCAACACTGGCATCTTCTTTACCAAGTAAATACACTATCCTCAGAAACGAGCATGATACTCTATCAATATACTAGACTGATTTTGAACACACAACACAAAGGAGTTTGAGTTTTGTTTAATGGCATATCAACCTCTGTGGATCATTTAATGCCTGAAGAGTTAAATTGCTTTTGTCTTTTGTGCATGTTTTAGGTTTTAAGGTATGAGTTTTAGTTATGTTTTATTATATTTGACTAGATTTTAATGAAGAGATTGATTTCTTTTAGAAAGCTTAAGATTTCCTCTGGTTTGGAGTTTTTGAAGACAACACAAAGGAAAAATATTACAATGAAATAAAGAATAAAAATGCAAAATATATGTAGTTATTTAGTAAGCATAGCCAATGGCACAAGGCTAGCAGTATATACTTATTCAACCCGTCCCCCATGGGCAGGATGTGAAACAAAGTCAATTTTTCAGCAGGATAGTACTAGTTCTTGACTGATTGCCAAACTAAGGCTAAAGAACCTAGTCTGTCCTACTATTTACCCATAGATGGAGGAAAAAGAGATGGTATCATGCCTTTCTCAAGAGTATTAGCATGTAATAAAAGGCAAACAGCTTCATCCTGGACTCGAACTCAGATGATTGATTCCATTTCCTACGATGATAACTATTATGCTAAGTGTATGGTGTACCCAGTAAGAATTGAACTCACTAATAATGGTCTGCTAGCTTAGCTTGTTATAGCCATCATACCCCACAAAAAGTTCTTCAAAACTAAGTATAGCTTAGATTTGGCACAAAGGCTTAAAAATGAGACATCTAATGAGGATTGAATTCACTACTTTATAGTAATTGGTTTGCAAGAATAGCTGGCTAATCATTGCACCTTGACATGTAAATGCAATTTAAATGTGATAGAATAAAACAAATGTGTAATATATTATTGGATTAAAAAACTGCAGGATGATAGCTATATGAAATGAACTGAAGTCATTAATTAAAAATAAACTAAATGAAGATATAAGTTCACATTAGTCATTCTTCTTATAAGGGTTGAAAGATTAAATTAATTGATTTTAATTGTGGTAATACATGGTTCCTTCAATTTAGTTTTCAATGAATTCACTCTACCACAACAATAAAAAGTTATGAGATGTGATTTCTTAATATCTACATTCTTAAGATAACTCTTAAAGACATCTTAGGAATAAGAGATCAAAGATCTATTGTTATTCAACCAAGAGAATTAAGACATAATAATAAACTCCTATGGGACTTTAACATACAAACAGATCACCTAATCCCTGCCAGAAGACCAGACCTCATAATAATCAAAAAAAAAAAAAAGAAAGAAAAAAAAAAGAGAATTTGTAAAATTGTCGACTTTGCTGTCCAGGCGGACCACAGAATAAATCTGAAGGAAAGTGAAAAGAAAGATAAGTACCTCGACCTTGCTAGAGAATTGAAAAAGCTGTGGAACATGAAAGTAACAATTGTGATTGGTGCGTTAGGCACAATAACTTAAGGATTATTAAAAGGCCTGGAAGACTTGGAAATTGGCGGATGGGTAGAGACTATCCAAACGACAGCATTGCTAAGAACGGCCAGAATCCTGAGACGAGTCCTGGAGACTTGAGGAGACTTGCTGTCACTCAAACTCCAGAGAAAAACCATCAGTTAACACCGATGTGAAAAATTCTAAACAAGTAAATAATAATAATAAATATTATACATGCTTTATGGTAATAATTGAATATAAAAAATATTGGTAATAGACAAATATTAAGAATACTTCATTTTATTCTATGGTAAGTTATAAAATCATAATACTTTTTGCCACAGTAGATAGGAATGATTCAACAACAATTATTGATATCTATGACAATCCATAT
This sequence comes from Sepioteuthis lessoniana, assembly GCA_963585895.1. Taxonomy (NCBI): domain Eukaryota; kingdom Metazoa; phylum Mollusca; class Cephalopoda; order Myopsida; family Loliginidae; genus Sepioteuthis; species Sepioteuthis lessoniana. Next base: position 7,641 of record CAUZXS010005436.1, on the reverse strand, counting down.
TGAAGAAGAGAGAGATATAAAAACATGACATAATACTCTTTGCTATAATAGGTAAGAATGATTTAACTACAATCATTGATATATAACACAATTCAGGACAAGAGAGAGAGAGAGAGAGAGAGAGAGAAAAGATTACCCCAAAGCATCAATAATACATTTTTCTTAAGATAATTATATAATATAGCACTCTCATTTTTTATACAGTATTTCAGAGTAGATTTTTCCCCTAAAACTTCCATGATGTATAAACCATTCCCTTCTACTTACCTTGGGTGAGCACATAGCCATCATAAACAGGAACAGCAGTGGTGTGTGTAGCACCACTGTCTAAAATCAAACCTGTTGAACGTCCATTAGCAAAACTGTTAACTGTTAAGGAAAATGGGAACACTCAAAACAAAAAGATGATTAATCAAAAAAACAAAAACAGATGCAATAATAAATAATCTTCCTAAGTCAATAGCAAAGTGACTTAGATAAAATTCTTTGCGTTTTGAAATATATTAAAGATAAAAAAGGTAATTTATGAAAGTGTCTGAATAACTTTTATTCTATTATTTACACATGTACAAACGTTGGCTGGAAAATTCATAGGTTGACTAAAACACTCTCAAAAAATGTGACCAAATTAGGTTTATTTTTCAACATAGTCCCCCTTATTGTCCACAGTTTTTCCATCAATGTTGCAGTGCTTGGATCCTATTAGTAAAAAGTAATCAAGAGTAGATACAACATTATCATCATATGAACTTTTCAGCACACCCTCATACTTTTTATTGGTGTCTTCATCTTGGTTGTGAATATAGTCACAATTTTCAGCTATTGTACCCTCTGGTTTTAAGCGTCTGTTATAGTTGGTAAACTTCAGTGAAGTTTGAACTAAACCTGCAAGGATGAATAATTAACTAGTAATAATCAATGGATACAAGATATCCTCTGGAAAGGCGCTTGTAGTGTAATGGCTCTTGCTTTAGGAAATGAAACAGCGACCCAAGTTCAAATCCTGGATGAGGTTGTTTGCATTTCCTATAGTGCTAATACCCTTGAGAAAAGTATAAATCCTACTATTCTGTTTGAAACTATGAGTATATAGTAGGGCAGACTGAACTCTTTAACTGCAGTATGACATCCAGTCTAGGAGAAAGAAAACTAAATTCAAACCAGTTCTACTTGGCTGGAAAAAATGACCTCCTGTTACATCCTGCACATGGTGGGGGAGTTGGGTAAATAGATATAAAATATTCTTTAAGCATGAACTATAAGATCAAAATTCCTGCAAGCTTATAGACCAAGAAAGACACCAAGGCCTTTTCCTAGGATGGTAATTGTTATACAACCTGCACCTTCCTTATCAAATAAGGATCAAATAAATTCAGTTAGAAATACTATTAGTGATAATGAGAAAAGGTAGTTTGAGGAAACTTAGTTATTAATGGTGACTTGAAACAAATAACTGCAAAATTTTAAATAAATAAGCTTATTTTTAAATAAGAAATTGAAAAGCCACAAAGCCTTATCTGATTATTATTACAGTGATTATTTTCATTTTTAACATCATCAAATTAACAATAAAAAAATAGAATAAAAAAAATTACAACAGATTTTTGCTGTTACAAAACAGTTATATGTTTTTAAGTATTCTTATAATAGGGTTTGGTTTGGGTTCTTTGTTTAATGACATATCAACCTTTGTGGGTTATTTAATGCCAAAGCTAACCTTGTAAAAAGACAGTTGTGGTACTACCGAACTCCTGACTGGGAGGATAAGGTGGGGGTCATAACTTTTCCAAAAGTGAACATAATAATGTGGCTAGAGTTTGAACTCACTCACTTTGGGGCTACAACCCAGTACTTGAGCTATTATGCCCAGAGGACTACCCCTCTTACTGAAGTCTCAGAGAGGATTAATGATTTGGGAAATTTTAAAATATTTTAGAGTACAATTTATGAATGGTGGTGCCAAATGAAATGCAGTTGACAGTAAATTAATGCCAATGAATAAAATTATATTGATATTATCTTGAATTTAAATAAACTCAATTGTCTTTGCTACACTTATTTTTCAAATTAAGGAATGAGAAAAATTTTGGTAAATGAGTCTATTTACCAAAACTTTTCAGGTTACCCTTAACACATTTAACTTTGACTAATTAGAATAAAGACTAAAAAAATAATGATATATATAAAAAAAAAAAGAATAAAAAGAGGAAAAAATTACACAAACACACACACAACCTCTCCATAAAAAAGTAAGATGCAACACAAGGTCAATTCTTTTAAGTGGAGTTTAACAGGTTTGAATTCAGAGTTTTTCTTCTCCCCAACTGGTTGCCATACCAAGATTAAAGAGCCCATTCTGCACAATATTTATCCATAGAACCCATGAAGGGATAGTAGTTAGATGCATACCTTTCTCAAAGAGTATTAGTTCTATGTGAAAATTCAAATAGCCTCATCCAAGATTTGAACTCTGTTTGCCATGTCCATTTCCTATGACAGTAACCATTACACCACAAGCACCTATGAAAAGCTGTATCAATTCATGTTTAATAAGTGAAAGAGGGGAAAAAATATTTTCAACAGACTAAATCTATTTGTATAGTCCAGAGTCTATTTTTTTCCCTATTTTACTGTTTTGATTTTAAAAGAAGAAGAAAAAAAAGATAATAAAGGAATTTATCTACTGAATCAATTTATTCAGTGGGTACCCCCCCCCAAATACTAACCAAATCAAAGAATGAATTAAGACTTAAATTCTATCAGTTTCTGTTTACATTTATCAGTTTTAGGGTATATCATGGTACAATGGTTAGAAAGTTAGACTTGAACATCAATTACTACTGAGTAGTGAGTTTAATCTGCACTAAGTACCTCATACCGTGTGCATAATATAAACAATTCTTAATTTTTTTTTAGAGCACCAGGTCATAGTGTATTGGTTAGCAAGCTAAGCTTGCAGACGATTATTAGTTTGTTGGTTGGTTTTACATGTCAATGTTTGTTAGGTTATTTAATGCCAAAGTCAGATTTAAACAGCTATTATCTACCATGACATTACAAGAGTAAATCGCGCTTCTTTGACTCAATAAGGTCTTTTAGGGAATCTTAATTTTTCAATTTCAATCGAACTAACTTAATTGAGAAATCATAAATGTTCTTCCAGTTTAGAACAAGTGCAGTAAAACTTCTAATTTAAAAAAAAAAACTATTAAAGGGTATTTTTGCAAAGACCGTTTCTCAGGTACATGTGTTTCTGTCATGAAGAAAATAAAATACCACAAAAATATCTGTGCTTCATAACTTTCATATACTTTCGAAATCTACATTCATTCATTCAAGAGAGAGGAGCAAAGAAGAAAACCTGAATTTCTTTGAGTATGTACTTTTGAAATATACACTCATTTGCTCAACAAAAAATAAGAGAGAAAGAGAGAGGAGACTAAAGACAAAAGCCCCATAACATTCTTTTAAAAAAGTACTTTTGAAATTTACTCATTCACTAAACAAAAAATGAGGGAGAGAGAGAGAAGACTTAACCCCACGCCATAACTTTTCTATTTTAAAAAGTACTTTTGAAGTCTACACTGATTCACTAAAGAGAGAAAGAGGAGAATTAGGAAAAAAAAAAAAATACTGATACTCAAAATTTCTGATACTGAAATAAGTTATGAAAAGAACTGGGTTTTAACAGTTTAAAAATAAATATATTAAGCTGTTTTTTTTCTTATTTGTTTTGTTGCATGTTCAAAACTTACTTCTTATTTCCTAACTAAGCAAGCAGAGAAAAAAAAAATTAACAGTAAATCAAGTGACAGATGACAAAAGCAACAGTAATCCTGTTATATATTACGAGTGGGCTGAACTTAGAAGAGAAAAGCACAGAGTAATACAATTAAAATACAGAAATGCTAAGCTGAATACAGTGAAAAACATACAGAAAATATTCTGAAAAGGATTTCCTGAATTTGGATTAGAAGAAATTATTTTGGTGCAAAGAAGCTCCAAAATGTTCTTGATACAAATAATGGCCGGAAAGTTATGAAACCAGTTGCTGAGAATGAAAGATAATACAATAATGCTTCAAACATATCCTAAGTCACTATATTTGAGTAATAGCTGATAAAATTCACATAAACAATATACTGAAAATAAGAATTATAAATACACTGATAGTATACCAAGAACATAGATAGGCTGTTATTTATCAAATTTTGCCAGTAGTCCAGGAGGAATGATATCTACATTGGAAAAATAAGGTCTACAAAGGTTTGACATCAGGTTACCCTTATTGTGCTTTTAACCTGGACTATTTGTTTGTTTGTTTAATGGTATATCAATCTTCTTAGGTGATTTAATGCCAAATCCATCCTTCTAGAAGAACGGTGGTAGTACTATTTAGCTGGGAGGATAAGGGGCGTTCATGCCTTTCTCAAGGGTATTTGTCCAAAAGTGAATGTAATAGAGCGACTGGAGTTTGAACTCACTATGATTCAGCAGTTCAGCGATTTAACCATTACACCATAAGGACACCCCTGGGACGGTTAGTCTGGCACATATGCTTACATTTACTTATAATACCTGTTGTTACTGAGAAGGAACAATACTGGTTAACTTCAGCGATTTGGCAGTAGCCTGTGTTTTCAAGGTGACTAGGCCCTAAATCACAAAGACAGGTTTGGTTTCTTTGTTTAATGGCATATCAATCATCATAAGTTACTTAATGCCAAAGCCATCCTATTTAACCCATAGCTAGGGAATAAGCAGGTTCATACCTTTCGCAAGGGTATTAGTCTAAAAGTGCTACTGGAGTTTGAACTCACTATCATTTGCAATCCAACACAATAAACATGAAAAGTATGTTTAATTTGTTTGTCTATCTTAATACTACAAAGAGTGTTGAAAAAGTTTTCAGCTTGAGAAGAGAATGGCCTTTTTCTTTTATTCTTTCAAGGAATAAAAAAACTTGAGATATGCCAAGTGTGTTGAACTTTCGGATGAATATGTATACATATGTATATTTCATGACTCTAGGTGGTTCCTTTTCAGCTTGTATTAACTTCAGAAACACATCAAGAAGGTTGAAAGGGTACATTTTGCTACCCAACTCAAAGAAGAATTTGGAATAGTTCATTCTTAAGAATTAACTCTTTCAAGACAATGCTTTGATATTTTAAGCTGAGTGCTATTTAACTCTCCACTATAAGCACAATTGGATTTGTTTATTGTGCATTGAAAATTAAACAAAAACAAAAATCTCTACAAATTAATGAAAATATTATTGATAGAAAGATTAAATGTAAGAAAAATATTACATAAAATGACCAATTTTGACCATAAAATACTAAACAATAATTAATTTGATAAGAAATTTTGTAATTTTTCAGGTTATACAGACAGCAAAACAACAGGATGGATTTTGCTGAAATCTGATACATATTTCCTTTAATTTATTCATTTCAACCTTTAAAATACAATATGCATATTAGGATTGCTAGTGTTACTGAATAAAATATGATTAAACGGTTATTATCTACCTTAACATTATGAGAATAACTAGCCCTTCTTTGACTTGATAAGATCATTTAAAAGAATCTATGTATTTTAACATTAATAGAACTAACTTAATTAGGAAATCATAAATGTACTTCCAGTTGTACATATTGTGTAATGTATTTAATTATCTTCACTATATAATGAAAATGAACTATTTTGAATTATTTAAAAATGATCCAGTTGATGAACATTTAATTTAGATAAAATGTTTTATATATCCTAGTTACTTAAATAGTTGAACTTATATTTGTCTTTGCTTCTCACCAGAGAGGATTTGACACAAGGTCAAATCACCCAAAGGTCAGATTATAGTGGGGGTTAGGGGAGGGGAAGATCAGACCCAAGCCGAGGCGTGAGCCCTGCTGGTCATCGGCTCACTTGGTGCAATGTGAGCTGATGAGCCTAGCTGGACATGGACCCAAGCATGGGTCCAGGCACGGATGCCAGATTATAGCTTAAATTGGACAACAAGGACTAGTGCTATACAAAAGTATCAATAATGCAGGTGGCCCAGCCGAAGTCAGGGGCCTTTTGACATCAAATCTGCCATTGAGCATTGATTGTCTGGCACGGATGCTAGACAGGACGTAGAAAAGCCATTGCACAAAGCTAGTTGCTGATCAAGCTTAAATAGTTGAGCTTGTCATCAAAAATTCTCAACTTGCCCTGTTTAATGATTGTGGCAACATTTATTTTTCCACATGAAACTTGTCATAGTAAAAGTATTGTAAAGTAATCTCTATATATATATTATACACACACAAGTTTCTTGGGAAAAGTATTATCTGCTAAATAGAATTGCCATGTGCCTATAATGAATTAAAAGACAATGAAGAGTCATATGATCTCATTAAAATGAATAATTCACAGAAACAACATATCAATAAGCAAGTGCTTTTTAGATTTCCTTGCTATAATGTCAGAAAAAAAAAAACAACAACGAAAGCCATGTCAGTTTGTTTAGTATGTTTAACATAACACATCACTTGATAAGTCCCAGGCCTGGTATATAGATGGCGCAACTAATAAAAAATCCATATGATTTTTACAAAGTACTAACCTTCAAATGGCATATGTCAAAATTTGAGCCCAATCAGATTATAAATTTACAAATTACAGTTATACGAGTGAAGCTACGTTACAAATTTTCAAAACAATGGAAAAATCTGAATTTCGTGTGTTGATAAAACATTACTTTCTGATTGGAAAAAATACTGTTCAAGCAAAGCAATGGCTTGATAAGTGTTTTCCATCAGAAACAATGGCTAAGGGGGGTATGCTGACTTTAAACGTGGTCATACAGACACAAACGATGCTGAATGCTCAGGTTGCCCAGGTCATCCTGGAAAACACCAAAAATCTCTACAAACTTGTTTTGGCTGATCATAAATTGAAGTTGCATGAGATAGCAGAGGAGTTAAAGATATCAGAAGGCAGTGTATTCACCATTTTGTCTGAACATTTGTCAATGAGAAAGCTGTGTTCAAAGTGGGTGCCAATTTTGCTCACAGTCAATCAAAACAACAACGCATCTATGATTCAGTGTGTTGTTTGTAACTGTTTCAATGCAACAAAAATGAGTTTTTGTGTCAATATGCATAATGGATGAAACATCAATCCACCACTTCACTCCATAGTCAAATCAGCAGTCAACTGGGTGGACAGCAGCAGGTGAAAGCCATCCAAAGCAACCAAAGACTTAAACACCAGCAGGCAATGTTTTGGCCTCCATATTTTGGAATGTGCAAAGTATTTTGTTCACTGATTACCTTGAGAAAGGAAGAACCATTAATAGCGAATATTATATAGCATTATTGGCATGTTTGAAGGAAGAAATTGCCAAAAATGGCCACAAATGAAGAAGAAAAAAGTGCTCTTTCACCAAGACACAGTGTCACAAGGCGATTGCAATTATGGCAAAACTACATGAATTGCACTTCAAAACGCTTCTGCACCCACCCTATTCTCCAAATCTAGCCCCCAGCAATGACTAGCTGTTTACAGACCTCAAAAGAATGCTGCAAGGAAGAAATTTCGCTCCAATGAAGAAGAGATATTGGAAACTGAGGCATATTTTGAGGCCAAAGA
>CAUZXS010005435.1:87500-89582 GCA_963585895.1 Sepioteuthis lessoniana | reverse complement strand
ATACTAAAGCTTACTTGTGGCACAAAGCTAGGACATGGGGTATCTAGTAAGAATTCATCTTATGAGTGCCTCAAACACTTCTTGGTAACCATTACACCATGAAAGATTCCCAATAATTATATATAAAATATCAAAATGTTCTTAATGTTAAATACAAATAAATTTGGCTGCATGGTTGTTAGTGCATGAAACTCAAAATCACAGGTAATATTTAACATTGTGAACATTTTAGATTAGCCCTGCTTAATAAGAGCATTGAGCACTTAAAAATTCTTTTTTTACCCATTTTGAGCAATCACTTGCTCAAAACGTTTATATATATATTATAATATTATATATTATATATATATATATATACTATATTATATATTATATATATATATGTATGACTTAGCTGCTTTTTCTCCAACTTAAATGATAGTTCAGATACATCAACACATTTCTGTGCTTGGGTGGGAATATAAATGTACAGTTTGCATTAAAGCGCGCACACACACACACACATGCATATAAAAGCTTCTGTGTTTGGTTTATAAACAGGTGTTGTATAGAATTATCCTAATGTTTTCATAAGTTAACCAAACTTTTTGAATATTCTGTAAAGGTACAGGTATAAACTACCAGACCTGGGAAATCGAGAGAGGCAGACAGAAAGTGCTAGGGAGTTGCCATCCATGAGGGTACTGAGCTCTTCAAAATCTAAAGAACACTTACCACTGAGGCCGAAGAGGAGGGAATAAAAGCAATGAGTTGAGCTACTTTGACCTCTACTTCCCCAGTGCATGTACTGTTCTTGATAGTTCTATACAGGAATTGACCTCATAAGCCACATGAGAACCCTCTAATAACAGCACTGTAATCCTCCCTATACTTGTCAGCAAGTGGGAATGAATAATAACAAAATTTAAATAAGAAATGATTTCTGGCTTATATAATGTATATATGAAATTAAAAACGGGTATTTTAAAGTACAAACAAATTATTATTAAAAGTTTCACACTATAAAGCAATCAGAAAAAAAAGGAAAAAGGTTTTTAATTGTTTGATAATTGTCAGGAAACTTTTAGTAATTATTTATGTCTTAAAATAACCATTTTTAGTTATGTAGAACACTTTTTTTTTTTTTACTTAGTCCTGAAAGTCAACATTTTTTGATGATTATTATAAGCAATCTAGCCCTCTCTCTCTCTCATTATATATATATATATATATATATATAAAATGGGAGGTGTAAGATATATAGGATTGATAAATAGACCTTAATTCCAGCAGAGGCTGTTTATGCTCGTTTAACACTCATGTTCTTGGGAAAAACATGAATCAGCTTGAAACCTTAACAAAAAATATCTCATCACTATCATGCTATATCTAACAGATAAGAAAGTGAATTAATTAGCACTTAAACAGAACAATATCCTAAAATGATCAGTTCAATAGCAACAAAAAATAAAGCTATTACATTTATTGTTAATATTTTTTTGTTTTTAGGAAATAATATACACTTTATATAGAACAAGATTCAAGTAGACTTCTGGAACAAACAAAACAATAAATAAAATTCTTTGGTTTATTTTTTCCTCTAATTTTCAAAAAGTGATATATTTTAGTGGGATATTAAGCTTTAGTATTAAAGATCTTCATTTAAAACTTCTGATGTTGGAGACTTATTTCTTTATTTCCAATCAGTGGTGTTTATTTAACAATTATAGAATGAGGATCTGAGAGCTGTGATAAAAATCAGCATGAATAAGATGAAAACAATACTAGTTAAAAGTTAATAATTAATAACACTTCATTTAAGAAGTTCAAATACTATAATATCTTGTTTGTTTGTTTAAAAACAAAGTCATTTTGCTCAGTATATTCTCAAGGGATGATGATGATGATCATCATCATCATCAAGTGGGGTTCTGACATAAGTATCAACATTTCATTTTTGATCAAGAAAAAATCTAAACTTATGAGAATAGAACTCAGTAAGCTTCACTGGAATAAGAAGATTTAAATGATTCCACTAACCAGAGTTTTGCCTCATCTCTTATCTCAAATCATGAAGTATTTTTCATTCTCATATTCCCTAGT
>CAUZXS010005435.1:37500-85000 GCA_963585895.1 Sepioteuthis lessoniana | reverse complement strand
TCAAGGAATTTAATGCCTCTGTGAAAATAGAAATGAATAAAAAAAATCAAAAAATCAAAAGAAATACACTGTGTGATCAAAAAGTAATGAGACTGAAGCTTTATATTTTTAAAATTTTAGAATCTAAATGAAACAATGAGCAGCTTGTAGAATAGAGTGATGATATATAGATTTCATCTAGGAGTTAGTGCCAATTTTGGATACTTTTTGATCAGTAGTTTTTTATGAAACACATGATTGTGTAAGTGCAGCACCCTTCATACATACTAGACCCAGCTCCATTCAATTTTTTTACTTTCTAAACTGAAAATTCATCTCAAGAATAAGATTTGAGGACATGAAGGTCACTAAAAGAAATATTATGGTGCAGTTTTACACCATATAAAACAAGAGTTTGAGAGGTGCTTCAACTAATGGAATAGTGAGGGAACTATTTTAAAGAAAATTAATATTTCATTCATTGTTCCTTTCTGTCTTAGCAAATACAGCTTCAGTTTCAATACTTTTCAAACACATGTCATAGTTTTGGTTAGAGTATTGAGAGAAAAAGATTCAATGATGAAGACAATGTGAAAGTTTTTTGAGCAAACAATAAATACTAAACCACTTAAAAATATATTGGAGAGTGAATGACATTTAAGTAAGTTCAAATTAAAGAAAAAATGGCTTAAAAATTGTATAAAAATTTTCATGGTTAATAATTCAAGAAACAAGGAAAGAATAAGAGAGTATAATTGATATTTAATTTACAAATAAGTGTTGTTTAGTGAATGTATCAATATTTATTCACCCCACTCCCTCTGAAAATCATTAATAGAAATGATTAAGTACATATTATGTAACAAAAGAAACCATCTACACGAATAGAATCAAATGGATAAAATGTTATAGTGAAGATTTAGATAGGATTACAAAGTGAGTAGAGAGAAGTGGTCAGAAGATGAAAATAGATAGACACTAAAGTTTATTTGGGTTCACAGTGTCATTCAGACAATATTTTCATTAAATTTCATAAAGAGTTATCACCCCCTTAATAATTCATTTTGAAGCTGTTAAATACCAGGAGATGCTATAAAGGTTATACAGATTGGAATATCAGTCAGTTGAATAGACAAAATTTAAAGCTGATAAATTTAAGTTAATGTTTTCTTAATTAGCTATTTACAAAAATAATATCAGTAAGAGAAAATCGGATAAAACTTCCTGCTTACAAATGATACCCATAGAAATTCTATAGGTTATCTTTGCTATTTAAAAATAGAATACCATGTAATTTAGATATGAGTGTGTCACTATTGTGACCTTGTGTCATACAAAGCTAAACCTACTGAATATCAAGAGAATTCTTCAGACAGAACAAGCTAGACTTGCGGAGGTGCTGCACCATTATTGTGACCTTGTGGTTACACTAAGATAAGTCAAGTAAATACTTATACAAGGGTGAATCAAGAGGTTCATAGTTTGATATAGTTATAAGCTGAATTTTGATCTGAAATGTTCATTGAACAATGTTTGATCTACATAGTCTAAGGAGAAGTATTGGATTAATGGATTTTTTCATCATTAAGCTACAGACATTAATGACCCTACATATTATTTTTATGGAGTATGAATAAAATAATAACACTTAAGGATATACTATATATTATTCATAAAGTAATAATAATAAGAGATTATTAATAACAATTAAGGGAGAGGTAGCTACTCTATATCTTTTATTTATAAAACAATAAAAGATTATAAGAAAGAAGAGGTAGATACTTACACTATATATTCTATTTATAAAATAAGAAAATACTATAAATAACAATTAAGTAAGAGGAAGATACTTAAACTATACATAATTTATAAAAGAGGTAAGAATACTTACAGAGTAAATCCAGCAGGAATGAGCAACATTATGGCTGCAACTATGAATATAAATCCAGTGTAGAAACGCAATGTGCTAGCATAAATCACGGTAAATATGAGAGGAGCAAGGAAATGGATCAAACTTTCTCCACAATGCATCAGAGCAAATAAAGAACCTAAAAAGAAATCAGAAGACAATTATTATTAAAACAATTTTAATGAGATGTTTAGTTATTAGAGAAAATAGACTAAACAAAAATTAGAAAAAAAAAAAAAAAAAAAAATGAAAGGCTGATCTTAAGATCTGTACTTTTTTTAAAACACAATATATTGAAAAAAAAGAAAAGAAAAAAAAGGCACATTTAGTGTACTAGTTATCATTGTATGTAAATAGAACAGGTAACCTGAATTCAAATCCTGGATAAGGCTGATTGCATTTGATTTCACCCTAATGTCTCTGGGGAAAGTCATGAATCCACTGTTCTTCCCCCAGCTATGGGTAAATAGTAGAGCAAACTATTTTTTAGCCTTGGTAAGGTACTTAGTTAAGAGAAGGAAAACTGAAATCAAATTAGCTGTACTCCACTGAAAAGTTGACCTTGTGCCACATCCTGCCCAGTTGAGTAAATACATATGTTTAAAAAAAGTGGATTTACTTTAAATATATGCCTTACTACATTTGGGTGCCGGAGAGTGTCATCAGTGATGTGTTTTGCTGGGATCATAGGGGAATTTCAGGTATTTTAACATCATACTCCCCTCACCAAGCAGACCCAATCAGAAATGATCAGTCTCTAATATGCCCTTCAGTTTACACAAAAGTGGAAAGAAAAAAGAAAAATAATTTTGGCTATTTATTTATTTGGATGATTATAGACCACTTATCTGTGCATCTGATTAGTTGTTGCAAACAACCAGTCAAATGCACTGTCAATTTTAGTGATCTACAAGGACATCCCCCTCCCAAATTCCCGCTATACAAATTCAACTTTTTTCAATCAACAAAAATTACAATATTTAGCAATAGATACTTAATCATATTCACTGATGTAATTTGACTAATGTCCTCTTCCTGGTTGTTATCACAATCTCAAAATTTTGACTGATGTACCCTCTGGATTTTTTAGGTATCTTTCATAGTAGGTAAACATTTGAGAATTTTAAACCAAAGCCTTTATTCAATCCACAGAGAATTCATGCATTACCTGTATTGAGAAAGGTATATACCTTAATTTCAGAGTGAGTCCATGGACTATTTTTTAAACTGGTAGCTGGCACTGAGGAACCTATGATGATTCAGTAAAATCCTGACACTGGTTCCCAGCAATCAATTTATAGTCTTGATCCAAGATGCCATAATTAATACAGGCAGTGCCTGAAGCAATGTTGGTAGAATGAAAAATGTCATTGAATATAAGAGTTCAGTTAGGTCAGGTACAATGGTTGAAATGCGACTATAGTAACAACCAAGATGAAGACACCAGATTAAAGTAAATCATTTTATAATTCACCAAATATCTAATATATCCATATAGCTAAGGCCCTGCTAATTTTGGTTCAATTTTAACCAAACTTTCAGGAATTATTAGAGTCATCCCAGAAAAGGTGCTAAAATATATCCAGTATCTGTCTTTTACTCTCTAAGTCTTGCTGTCTCTCTTTCTGTCCTATATACTCCTACTGTTCTCAGTGAGAAACTATTTTCATTTGGCATTCAACAGAGAAATTTTCCAGCTTTAGTCTGTTTTGGAATGATAGCAAACAAAGCAATAAGAAAAACTCTGTACCAGATTAGCATCTACCAAAAATGTGATTTATTAAAACCCATATATAATACAGGTGAGTACTGCTAGTAATGATAATTTCTCATTTCAGAGATTCATACATTTAAAGATATCAAGAAAAAAAATTAATAAGTATTATCTCAGATTCTGAGAAGTTTCTTAATCCACAAATAATCATAATGTTTCACTGCCATAGTCTTATTATTCCATACATTATTTAAACCTATATCTTAACCATTTCTCAGATAAATGTTACATCATGTAGGTTTTATTTATTAGTATTCTTTTCTTTTTCATCCTTTTGAAATTTAAGTTTTGCAAAAACTGACTGCCAAGGTCTTGTGTTTGCAAAAGAGCTTTCAAGCAAGATATGGGAAAATCTGTCAGTTTTTATCTTTCACTGTCTTCTAATAAAATTTCCATTTGAAGCATGACAACTTGTTAAGCTATGGTGTTCTTATTGTGGAGATGAAAAAGAAAATAAACTAAACCGCTAAAAACAATAGTAATTAGCATTTCAGTTCATAAACTTGAACACTGTATACACAGTTGGTAACTGGTAATTTTAAATGCATATATGTAAATGTAAATTTTTGAGCAGCTTAGAATGATACTATTTATTACATGGAAGGAAGTCTGCATATCACAATATGGGAGATGTCATAACAGACAATAGACAACCAAATTACTAGAAAGCACTTAACAAAATATGTAAAAATTATTAGTAAAAACAATAGGATAAAAAAGAAGGACTAAGTGTCTGAATCACAGATGGAATAACAAAAAGAAAATTAAGTAACCGATAATAAATTTCAGAATCTCAGCAAATCATTTTTTAGACCAATTTTCATGGTTTACATATTTTATAATCTATCATAAAATTCACATGATTTGGCAAAATATTTTTCAAGAAATACTTTATTTGGGTTTTTGCCCTGTAATTTACTATATACATAATAACACCAAAGTGTTAAAATAAACAATAAAAAACCAAACCAGTATAATAAAAAGTAAAATAATAAAATAATTCATAAATATAAAACTGTGTGTATGTGTATGCTTAATACTTTACACTGTTAGCATTTTTCATTACAAAGAGATGAGTGAATTGAGTAATGAGAAAATTCATTATGGTAAGACAAGGTTTGCTTGGTGTCACTCAAAGTGACTAAGCCTTGTGCTACCATAACAAAAAAAGTAGTAATTAAAGGACTATAGCAGTAAATATATTACTTAGTTCCTTTCATGTAATATATATGATATTTTATGATAAATAACTAGTCAAGTTTCTTGTATGAATTCAAATAATTTTTGAAAATTTTTGCAGTATCATCTTATCTTCTAAATTATATATTTGTTCACAGTAGTATCTTATTGGCATTTTTTAAGTTGAGTAGAGAAATTGGTAGAAAATAGTTTTTCACTCAGAATGTACCCCTGTGATCAGTGTTAAAAAAAAGGTACTTATACTTATGTATAAGTCAATAGGTTAATCTATGGTTGCAAAAATCATTAATTCAAGGAATTAATTTTGAAAGCTAAAGGTTGCTCCTAGTTCTAACAATATCATATTCAACTTTAAAAAAATTATTACTCATCAATTTTCACCCTAAAAACAATATCTTCAAAATTCAACCAATACACAAAAATATAAAGTAAAGCATCAAAAACAAACAAAAAAAATGGAAGAGAAACAATTTCTATGCATAAAACTTACCTTGGTCTGTAGGATGAATGCCACGAGAAACAATTGCTCGCATCATTGGAAAAGGTAACAGTTGGAATGCAAGCAGCAGGATTGCTGAAATAAGAATAAAAAAAAAGGTAATTTCTATTTTGTATATTTTTTTAACATTTTTATAGACCATCATAATTTTTGAAGATCAATATTTTTGTTAACTTCATATGACTAAAAGACTTTTGTCAGCTTTAAGAAGCTGTGAATAATTATAGAAATTAAATGCCAATCAAAGTCAGGTCAGACAATAAGTTTGGAGATTCTAAGGGTTATGAAGCTAGATTACATGGTAAAAACAATTCTCACGCACTCATTTATTATATCTTATAGTTAGAGAGAAACATAAACAAAAAGTAAGTGTGAATAAAACTTAATTTTGGTTGGATTAAAAGATTAGGACATAGTAAGATTGTTTATATATATATATATATATATATATATATATATATATATATTTCATACAAAAAGTTTGAAGAAAAAGTATTGAGGCTGTAGATTTAAATTTTTAACCCACCTGAACCAAATTGGTCCTGTCTAAAAAAAAAAAAAAATTGTGACTAATTTTTGTTGGTTAGCATTCAGAAGACCTTCTAATCAGGCATTTTTGTCAGATTTGAGAAATAGTGATTCTTTATGGTTTTAGGTGGTTTAGGGCTCCTATTAACCATATAAATACAATGTTGAAATGTTGTCTGACTTTCTGATATGCATGTCTGAATAAAGTGATGAAGCATTGACTGATTGAGATGAGTCTAAATAATTCAAGTCAGTGCTAATTTGAAAAATTATGAAGCCTTCCTTAATATTTCTTGCTTTGGTGAAACAGAAGACTGTACAAGTGCAGCACCCTCCATAGTCACAAGACTTAGCTGTGTGTGGCTTTTTTTTCTTTTCTAAACTAAAAATTCATCTCGACAGTGAGATTTAAAGACATGGATGACATTAAAAGAAATATGATAGAGCTTTATACAATATCAAAAGAGGAGTTTCCAAGATGCTTCAACCAATGGAAACTCACTGGAATAAGTGTGTTGAATACCAAGAGAGCTATTTTAAAGAAAATTAACATTTCATTCAATGTTTATTCCTGTCTTGGTAAATACAACTTCAGCCTTGGTACATTTTCAATACACCCCATATTATACACACAGATTTGGTTAAAGACCACCTTTGGCAATCACTAAGCTTGATGTCAAGTCACATTTAATATATAGAATTTATATTATAATTAACTATTAATGAATAAACAAGTAGTCTATAATTAGCATTTAATAGTTTCCTCCCTTGAGAAATAAGGATCAAGGTGAAAACAAAATCAGAACCCACATTTATAAAGTTGTAAATTGAAATGGAAATTGCTTTCTTAAGTCCAAGCTTTTTTTTATCACTTTCTATTATGTGATCATGGTATTTACCTAAACCCTCCACCATGAGCAGGATGCAACACATGGTTAATTTTAAAGAGTTCACAGTTTTTCTTCTTAAGAGCTCAGTCTGTATATACTCAATCCTTATGCAACAGCCAGGATGTAACAAGAGGTCAATTTTTAAGTGAAGTACAGCTGTTTTGAATTCAGAGTTTTCCACCTAGACTTGTTGTCATACCAAGGCTAAAGAGCTCAATTTGTTTTATTATTTACCCATAGATGGAGAGAGAGATAACAAATGGATTCATGACTTTTCTAAGGGCATTAGCATGAAGTGAAAGGCAAACAATCTCATTCAGGATTTGAACTTGAGTCACCGAGTTCCTACAATAATAGCTATTACAACATGATCATGGTATCAGTAAAAAAAGTTACAAGATTATTTATGTATGAATCAGCAGGTCTACCTAAAATCAAGACATTGTACACTAAATTTCTGCCTTATCGGAGTACACTCATTGAAAAATGTTGCACACTCAATATATATAATACACATGTATCACCTTGTCATAGTGTAATACTTAGTAAGCTGATATTGCAGAACAATTACAACTGAGTAGTGAGTTTAATCCTCACTGGTTTTTCAATACTTGCACCCTTGTGCCAAATCTAAGCTACACTTAGCAAATAATTATACAAATTCATATTGTATTTTATATGGATTATTATTAACAGATTCACTCATCAGCCTTTCAAATAAATTGTTTGAAATTGAAATAAGTAACTTTTGATAAGATATCTTAGAACTCAGGAGCTAATTTTATATGTATACTTCACATCCTAAAACTTGATAGCTAATCTTATATAGATATCTCACACCCTAAACCTTGAGAGTTAATTTTATATGGATACCTCAACATCCTAAAATTTGATAGCTAATCTTATATGGATATCTCATATCCTAAACCTTGAGAGTTAATTTTATATGGATACCTCAACATCCTAAAATTTGATAGCTAATCTTATATGGATATCTCACATCCTAAACCTTGAAAACTAATTTTATATGTATATCCCAACATCCTCTAGCTCAGGAGGTAATTCAATGTGAATAATGTTTTAACCATTTCAAGTACAGAAACTTTCATGTTCCAGCAAATTTCTAATCTTCCTTTCACCTCAGCTTTATGGCATATTATTTTATTTATCTATTTATTTATTTATAATCTACTACCACTACTTGTAGTAGTAGAAGTAGTGTTTCAAGTTGTTTTTGAGATTCTGAGCTGAAGCATTTCATAGTTAATTTTTTACTAGTTGCTACTTGTAGAATCTATTTTGAGTTGTTATAATCACCAGCCAAATATGAGAGAGAGAGAGAGTATTGTTTCTATTACTTCCCAGTCACCCTTCAATCATTAACATAATGAACCAGATAAACTAGAGAAAAAAAAAAGACATTTTAACCCAAGTGTTCATAGGTTTGATAAGAAAAATAAATGCAAAAATATGGTGACTTGTGCTTTGATTTGCAATGTAAATAATGTTTAACTAATATTAAATTCAACTGGTAAAATTGTTTGATGGTCAACTGAGTTTAAATAGGAAAACTAATTTTGGCTTGGTCAGCATTTTCAGAAATTTGGGTCAGTAATTCTTGGCTTGGGAAAAAAGTTTGAAAAAAAAATGAAGAGGACAAACATAGTACTCCTTAAAATGAAATTATTTCAATGTACATTTATTCTCATGAGCAAAAACTTTGCTCTTTTCATAAAATTATATATATATATATATATATATATATATATATATATAGTCTACTGGCTATAACAATCTAGTCTTTATCAAAGTCATTCACATCTTTCTTTTTGTCTATACTGTGGCACTCAAAACATCAAAATAAAATACTTGAGCTGGTTTAATTGTTTATACACTTCTGACCCTGACATACACAGCTGTTATAAGACAGTTTTCATTATTTCCACATCATTGATCATAATGTTTTGATGAATCAGAGTGTGAGTGTGTGTGTGTGTACACTCTTTCAAAAAGTAGGGTAATTTGAACAGCACGCATGAAATGTGGTAGGGTTTTACTGTTGCTTTGTGATATATACTGTCCAAGAGGGTGAAAGCTAGCTGTTAGCAAAAGTAATCTCCTCCTTACTCATTGTCAAATTTCTCCAAATTTGGGTAGCACCACACACACACACACACACACACACACACACACACACACACACACACACACACATACACACACACTATATATATATAAACACTAAGTACATGAGAACATCTTTGGGTGGTTTAAGGCATTGGATGCTTTGAACTTTATTAGTGAGAACACCAATGGAGAAAGGTTGATCTAATTGAAATTGAATAAAAGAAGAACGGTTCAGAAATAATAATAAGGAATTGTAAATAGAAATCATAACCTAGGATAGATCTATTAATTTCTTGTGAAATTCAGCATAATTGAGTTTTAATCTACCTACACTTACAACTCACTGATATGCAGTTGACATGAATAATGGCTCTGAAATTGAATGTCAGCCATAATATTTATCTGTTTATTATTTACCTAAAGTCCTCTATAAATATCAAGACATCATTGAAAGTTTTTGTCGGTCAGATATGTGGTTCTTGTCAGTGGTCACATAGACCATATGACATGAAAGAAGAATCAAATTGTAAAAGGAAAAAAGATAAATTCACTTAAATTAATTATTCTTGATTTGAGGTTTGCAAAACAAGTCTATATATGAAGCAAAATCGGACAAGCTTGTGAGACATAGGCAGTCATCACCAGTCTTCTAGTCTTCATAGGTTATCTAAAGAGTCTTTGGCAGACTTGGCCAGCAACTACTGTGAAGAATCTACAGCCCTAAGATAAAGTATAGCATTAATGTATCACTTCTTCAGCTATTAAGAGTAGAAGTATGAATAGATTGTGCATGGTGGACCTGAATGAACTGTTATATGTATTCACCAACTCTTCTGCATGAGCAGGAAATGACACAAGGTCAACATTTTCAGTGAAGTTTAAAAGGTTTGATTTCAGAGTTTTCTTTCTCCTAGACTGATTGCCGTACCAAGGTTAAAGAGCCTAGTCTGCCCTACTATTTGTTAATAGAAGGAGAATAGTTAGATTCATATCTTTCCCAATGGTATTAACACTATGTGAAATGCAAACAGCCTCGTCCAGGATTTGAACTTGGTTTGCAATATCCATTTCCAATGATGATAACTATTATACCATGGGCACCTCTTGTTACTACAAGTTTCAACAGTGTTCATTCATAATTCGATTCTATGCTTAATATTTTGTTCTATCATCACTCTTTTAGAAGACCAGTATCATATGTTTGAACATCACTCATTTAGTGTGAAAGAAAAACAATGGACATAACACAAAAATAACAAACTACACTAGATGACAGAAGCCAAACTTGTAACATCAGGAATATGTCAGGTTGTGATTAGTAAAGATTTCCTCTTGCAGAGTTATTATCAGATCTGTACTTCAGACACACTCCAGCCTTAGAGTTACTCCCCTCCAAACACACACACACACACACACAAACACACACACACACACACACACATATATATATAGATAAATGCAAATAAGAAAAGTTTTGCATAAAAAGTGCTCGATGCTCTTATGGTAGAGCAGGTATAAAACCTAACAATATTTTAATTAAGAACACTAGAAGTCCGTTACTTGAAGTTTCATGTGTTTTGTACAATCATCATATGTATATGTCTGATGGTTGTGTACATTACATGAAACTTCAAGTAACAGACTTCTAGTGTTCATAATTATGTGCGTGTGGTTAGGGAGGAGATAGATATTTACATATTTAAGAAAGAGAAAAACAGCCTCATGACTTTCTCCAACCAGGATATCACTTTTATTAAGACTTAATTATTTCATCAACTAATGTCACTCAAAGAAGAAATGTTTGGACAGGACACAAATCCATTTCTCTCTAAACAACTTGACCCAAATTCACAGATTTTTCTTTCAGAAACATAACATTTTTTTTATACATTTAGAATTTTTACCAAAAGAATCAGAGAATGGCAATATTTTGAAAAAAAATTGGAAATGAAAATTGAATCAGCAGTGCTGGTAAAAATAGCCCCCACACAAAATTTTACATCATTCTTGTTTTAATGTACACAAAATTATACAGGAATGTAATATTTCCATTGACCATATCTTTTTTTTTTAATGAACAGTTACAGTTATGTCCCAAAAATTACAAATCACTCATAACTTGAAACTTTGTTAGTGGCTGGAGAAGGGAAAGACTAAATAAATAAATATGGCTGAATTGTAGCTATTTGAAGATATACTTTTTGGACTTAACTGTTCAGTAAAACAAAAAGGAAGCAAATGACAAACTTATTCTTGTCTAGATGGTGAATGGAAGTATAATATTTCAAGATAATTTTTTGTTCAATAAACTCAAATTAACAATTTTCATGGGAGGGAAATTTTGTACAAACAGTAAATTAACTAATTATCAACTAGTAATACTCATAATATTTTCAGGAAACTTGAGCAATCCATAATGTTAAAGCAAAAATTGTGCAATTAAACAATGAAGAAATCCAGGATACAAAAAGTGAAATTAATTCTATGAAAGTAAGTCATTTTTGTCTTTAAAAGATATTCAGTTGAAATGTCCAGGATGGAAATATCTGTGTCTGAAATGTCCTCCAACCATTGATTTTTTTAATTCTTGTTGGTTATTTGTAAATTTTCCGCAGATTAAGCAAGCAATTACATTAACTTGTTAAAGATACATTCTTATAAATGTTTGGACAATTAAACTCATTAATTTTATTTCTTTTGTTATAATTATAATGCTTCAGCCCTTCTAGAATGTAATCTGTATTGAAAGAGGTGTTTTTTTTATAGGTATGGATGACTGATACTGTAAAACAGGAAAAATGTTGGCCAAACAGAAAAAAAATGCTGGCAACTATACAGCTAGAAACAACCTATTGTGCCAAATCTCACGGCATTTGAGGAAGCCTATAGAATCTATCTGTTATTATAAGAAAACAATAAAAAGAATAAGATCAAGAGTCTGAACAACACTTTGAATAGACTGATTAATTTTGCTATATAATTAGATAAGTTAGACAAGTGCTGAAAGAATACATATTTGTTAGATAATTATCTAAATACCTTCAATCCAAAAAAAAAAAAAAAAAAAAAAATTCTGCTCATTTAAAGGCTATCTTCAGTGATATTGGGACACGTCTAATTCAGAGAATTTATAATAGTAAAAAAATAAGGAAAAGTACTCTATATGGAAATCTGATTTCTCTGATAAAATAAAATGTATTTTTTCTAAGCAGTAGCTGTATCAGTACAATAGTATGGTTGCACCAGTTGGACTTTAATGAAACGCCAGGGGAAAAACAAGATGAGAATAATACAAGGATGTTGTGTGCTATTTTGAACAAATCCTGGAAACAGCTCCCAACAAAACAGCAGCTATATGGCCACTTAGCTCCCATCTCACAAACCATACAAGTAAGAGAAGCAAGTCATGCTAGGCACTACTGAAAAAGCAAGGATGAACTCATAAGTGACATTCTACTATGGACTCTCACACATGAACACATGTGTAGGTCAGCCAGCAAAAACTTACATTCATCAGCTCTGTGTAGACACTGGATGCCTTCTAGAAGACTTATCATGAGTGATTGCCAATGGCAACAGATAGTGAGAACGGTTAAGGGAATCCATGCTGTCAGCATATGTTGATGATGACACTATAATTAGCACTTATCTTTCCTTCTGTTATTCAGTATTAGTATATCATGGATACACTATTGCTAATAATCATCATTGGTGAGTGGGGATTTGACTAAACATCTTCCCAACCTTCAAGCAACCCAATCCCTTCATTAAAAAAATTCTACTCTCTTAAAGGCTATTTTCAGTGATATTAAGACCTAATTATTGAATTTATAATCAAATGCAAATAAATTAAACATCGTAGTGATTAATTAGCATTGATGGCAGTGAGCATAATCAGATTCCAAAATACTATTAATATTAAGTTGCAATGGGATTGATAATTGCTCTATTCTTTAAGAGCAACAGCATGAAGCAAAATCTCATTATGATGAGCTATTTTTGTTGTTATGGTAATATACATACCTGCAATATTCTGATCATTATAATAAGAGATTACATATAAATAAGTGGAAATTAGCACCACAAAATTATCTCCCTTGAAAAATTAGAATGGTCAGGGTAAGAGTGAATATTATTAAGTTGCAAATTGTTTTATGTTCTAAGAACATTTTATACTTTTGTGTGAACAAAAATTTCATTAATATGTGGCATTTTTATTGTCATATGTAAGATAAATACATATATTTGTTTATATGTAATATACATATAAGAATTAGGTCATCATAACTGTTCATTTATCTTTTCTTTGTTTCAAGTTATCAAATTTTAAAATAAAATATATATTTAGCAAAGTTATCAAAGCCATATGAATTGATATAAAGAAACTAGACCAATGTACATGACAGTACTAAGTCAAATGTAATTTAAATTGTTTTTTTTGTAATTTATGTAATACACAAAAGAGGGTGAAGGGTATGCCTCATTGACAACAGGAAAATCACGTGAAATCAACTTCTTAGTAAACAGTCCTTCTTTCTTCTTCAGCCTCTTTCCTCCGCTCTCCTGTCTCTTTCTTACTTGACGCGTTCACTGACTCAGCGTTCCCTCACCTCTTCTCTCGTCCGTCCGAGACTTAGACAATATTGTCTAAGGGACGTAACTCATACCGCCTTGCTGGTACACTTAACTAATGCAGATTCTGCCTTTTAGATTCACTACATCAAAGTAATTGGTATCCGAGTACCAGGAGAAAACAATATGATGCAAATGCTTAACTGCCTGAGTGCACTTTACTGGATAACTATGTCATCAACTCCATGCTGCGAATTTTTGTGCAAGTTTGGGTCAAAGCTGCACACAGCCTTGAGATGGTGTCACAAAGGTAAAAAAACCCACAAAAACAAAGGCAAACTTCTAAGAGACTTTGTTCAGCAGAGCGAGTATCTGTGATATACTGCTTGACTACCATGGATGAGTCGAGGTGCCGCTCTTGTTCCTTTCTTCAACACTTTGATTTGCTTCTAGCACACAGCCAGACTTAACCTTAATTTGACCAAACTGCTCACATCTCATAACTGTCATCACCACTCTCCATAAACACAAGACACACAATATTATATACTTAAACTAGCTAACCTCTTATCTACTGGTTATTGCCAAAAAGTTATGTCTAACAAAGGACACAAAAAAAAAGAATATTTTTTTCTGAACTTTTTACAAGTTTATCCATTCTCCCAATATCACCACACACATGCATCCATGCACACAAATACATACATATTCACCCACACAGTGATATATATACACACCTCTGCATAAATATGCATACTCTGAAATATACTTACACCTCTATCCATATGGCCATGGATACAACTACAAACATATGTTATATACTCACATAATAAATATGCTTATATACACATATACATGTTCATGCAGCATCATAACGACAAAATAAATAATTAAACAGACGCACAATGATAAAGTCGCAAGAACAAACGACGCATGCAAGGAAGAAGACGCAGGAAGACTTCTTTATAAAATATTTTACCTCTCATCTTTATTTGTAAGTTTCGAAAGGGTTGTTCAAAGTTTGCGTGTGAGAGGGAGCTGGAGACCGAACATAACTGAAATATTTGGACCCCGAAGTTATGGCCGTCATCGTTGTGTCTTTCTCGTTCTCTATGGCTGCTCAACCGAGCACTGAGAGTCCACTCTCCGGGGTGCTGGCTTTTCCTACTACATCGTGTCTATGTCCGTCTCCAACTATACTGCTTGTCCTCAACTATACTCGCCTGTCTGTGCTCTCGCCTGTCTCAATTCGTCGGCCTTATATTACCTTCAAACTCCCACGCGGTGATATGGACACACCTCCACGACTACTTCCGATATCTGGGGGCCGGGATGTGTCACTTCCGCTTTCTTTGGAATGGCCTGTGTGATCGTCATCGAGCGGAAATAACTGTCATCCAGTTCAGAGGTTACTCTCTTCCGATGCGTCAGTCTATGAGAGTATAATGGGATTTTTTTTTTACCTCGTCCCATTTCATCAGCCAATTTCCGCCCACGTGATTTCCTCTCATAACTGCCATTAGAATGTGTCACTTCCTTCCAGTGCATCACCTTGAATGGCATTTTTGGCTGGGTCAACAGGTCAAAACATAACAATCATCCATTAATTATTTTTCAAAATTCCACATGTGGAATTTTCTTCATGTTCGTCTCCGTCACCCTCACACATATTTTACAGAATAATTTACAAGGATAATAAATGGCTGAAAACACAAAAAGAATCACTTGAAATACAGCAAATAAAATCTTACTTAGAAGGCGACCTTCTTTCTATGTAACACTTGCCCGGCTAATTATTATCTAAATTTCTTTTACTATATTTGCGTGGTTGGCCATCTTGACATGTGTGCATCAAGGTACAATACGGATGCATGTTTTATCCTCTCAACACAACGGGCCCTCCATAATTCCTTGAAGAAATTTCAAAACCCTAAAAGGACCATACTCTGGTCCCATATCTTGGTCACAAACTTAGTGACCCTGGTCATTCCAGCAATACATTTCGCCTGGATTCCTCATGACCACAATCCAGTTCTTCGCTCAACAGGTTCCTACCTGGAGTAACCGGAGAATTCCATAAACTATAACACAATATCTTCAAGGCCCAAAGCATTCCCCATAAATCCACAAAAATCATGGCCCAAAACAAAGTATCCCAATACATCCGAATGTAACCTAATCTGACACGCATGCTGTAAACCACCTAAAATAGTCCACGCAAAATACTAATTAGCAATGTGTTACCCATTCTTTTTAATTAAGTTTCTGTTTCCATGCCCATTGGTTTGCAAGCCCTTGAGGAACATGCTTTAACTGATTAAACCCGTGCCGGGTATCTTTTCAATTTAATCAGGAACCCTCCTGGCTACCAATATATAGGCACCTCACCTTTCCCAGATTCGTTTCGTTTCACAAAATCACATACGAATCCAAAACATCATCGTGACTGAAAGACCCAGACATCATCCACAATATATTGGAGTAGGCCACGCCTTTTTTCTTTTATTCCATCCTCGGAACTCCAAACTAAAAAAATAGAAGGCTCCATAGGCCTTTGCAACTTCATGGGCCGGCGAATTCTTCGATAGAATTACTTTCTTTGCTGTCTACCCAACAGCAATTCGTAAATACACTTGGATGAATGTCTGTCCTACTCTCACGTCAGCCACCGATTCGTCAAAACAGAAACCTAAAAAAAAAATATTTCCTATTCCATGAAAACCCTAAATTCTAAAAAAAGTTTTAGAATCAATATAATTACAAATATTAGTAAACCTAGTATAAAATCCTCTGTTAATGGTTTTCGTCAAATTTCATAATATGAACAGGAAAAAAAAATTTCCTAATGTCGCCTTTAAACTCAAACAAACTCAAAAAGTTTCACTTTACAACAAGTCAAAACAATATTACAATCACAGTTCAAAAATGTTCAGTTTTCTTTTCTTCTTTTTTTTTCAATCTATGTACTGTCTATATTACTAAAATTGTCTGTTCTTTCTTTCTTTTTTTTTTTCTTTTTCATATGCTGTGTTCAACAATGTTCAAGTTTCTCTTCTTTCTTTTTTTTCTTTCTTTTTTTTCTTTTTCTCCATTTTCATTGTCCTGTAGCTTTTTGTTTTTGTTTTGGTTTTCATTTCTTTTTTCTTTTTTTTTTTCATAATAAATTGCTCATTCAATGTCCCCCTTTTTTTTTTTTTTCAACCTTATATCTACCTCTCTCTGTCTTTACCTTAATACTATAACTATAGGTTCGCTTCCCAGTTTATTCAATTTCAGTCTATAGTATCATAAATTAAGCCTGATTTATAATACAACTTTCTCAGTAGCTTACAAGCATTCTTCTTCTTCTTTTTTTTTTTTTCTTTGCGCAAAATATCCCGGGTGTTTTTTTTTTTCTAAGCAACCCAAACTTTTATCAATTTCAGCCAACAATATTTCCCAATTCAAAATATTTCCTAATCCGAATCTGCGAATCTTTGCCACACCTGGTTCCGTCAAAATTCTGCGCATCTCTTAATCATATCCAAAACCCTGTTTCAAAATATCTTCCCCAATAACAATCTCAAAACTCCACTCCGGGGGGAACTCACAAAATACCTGTCTACCTCGTCAGACACAAAAAACATCTGTCTCTTAGTTACTCTGCCTCCTCGGCGAGACCATTTTCAATGAACATGGACCATGACAAGTCCAATAATTTGTATTAACAACTTCTACAACAAAAAAACCGGCCCGATTCTACCAGCGCCGAAAATTATCGATTCTCCCAACTTCATAAATATCGAAAAAGTATATGCGCATCATTCCGACAAACCACCAATGTACGAAATTCTTGAGCAATCCCATTAATGCTCCCAAGATTCCATCTCTCGGATTAAAATTCTCATTTCCAATCCAGAAGTTCCAAACATGAAAACCTGCCCAAAAAGTCTTAACTACAGATATGCGGGATTCCAGATCTTGGACTGAAATTCTAATTTTCAATCATCACTTGTCCGGATCACTGACAAGTTACTACAAATTTTTACTCACCAAGACCTATTTACTATAAAAAAAATTCCATTCATAAAATTTATCATATTTACTATCAGTTTTTACTCACAAAGACCCCGCCTATGGTAACTTTCATTTATGACAATCTTGTTTTTTTTTATTGCAGTCTATCAAAAAACGGACAGCAACCGTCCCAGTCCTCTTTTTTTTTCTTCCTTTTTCCTCCCTCACTTCGATACAATATTACACATAGCAGTAATCTCGATTTTTATCTAGGGATCACACATTTAAAAAAAACAAAACATTATTTCTAGTTTTATGCTTCAAGAAAGGCCCTTGTCATTAAAACTAATTTTTCACTATTATAATCAAATTAATCAACAGAGAGATAGAATTTTATGAATGAGGGATGTACTTACTAATTTTCTTTGTTTTCTTTTTTTATTCTCTTTTTCACTTTACTGTTTTTGTAGCTGGTCTATTCTTGTTTCTTGTTTTCTTTTTTTTTTTTTCTTTTTTCTTCTTTTCTTCCAGCACGTTGCCTCCCTCTTTTCTTTTTTTCTTTTCTTTCTTTCTTTTCGCGTCAGTCTGTTCATCTGTTTGTTGCTCGTTTGTTCTTGTTTTTTCTCCTTTTACTTCTTTCAATTCCAGCATTTTTCTTTGTCCTTTTCGTTTATGTCGTGTTGTGATGCTTAAAACTGTCGCTTACGGTAACCAGGTTCATTCTAAGTCCTTGAAAAACTCTGCTGGCACAGGCACCAAATCGCACATGTTATATACTCACATGATAAATATGCTTATATACACATATACATGTTCATGCAGCATCCTAACGACACAATAATTAGACAGACGCACAATGATAAAGTCGCAAGAACAAACGACGCACGCAAGGAAGAAGACGCAGGAAGACTTCTTTATAAAATATTTTACCTCTCATCTTTATTTGTAAGTTTCAAAAGGGTTGTTCAAAGTTTGCGTGTAAGAGGGAGCTGGAGACCGAACATAATTGAAATATTTGGACCCCGAAGTTATGGCCGTCATCGTTGTGTCTTTCTCATTCTCTATGGCTGCTCAACCGAGCACTGAGAGTCCACTCTCCGGGGTGCTGGCTTTTCCTACTACATCGCGTCTATGTCCGTCTCCAACTATACTGCTTTTCTGTGCTCTCGCCTGTCTCAATTCGTCGGCCTTATATTACCTTCAAACTCCCATGCGGTGATATGGACACGCCTCCACGACTACTTCCAATATCTGGGGGCCGGGATGTGTCACTTCCGCTTTCTTTGGAATGGCCTGTGTGATCGTCATCGAGCGGAAATAACTGTCATCCAGTTCAGAGGTCACTCTCTTCCGGTGCGTTAGTCTATGAGAGTATAATGGGATTTTTTTTTTTACCTCGTCCCATTTCATCAGCCAATTTCCGCCCACGCGATTTCCTCTCATAACTGCCATTAGAATGTGTCACTTCCTTCCAGTGCATCACCTTGAATGGCATTTTTGGCCGGGTCAACAGGTCAAAACATAACACATATACACCAGTGTATTTATCTGCACCCAAGAGTGGAGGGAGCCTATAGAATCATAGCAAATAAGTTGATCATTTTTGCAAGCAATTATAGCATTTCAAATAATTCTTTATTTGATCATCATTTGCAAACAATTATAGCTTTAAGTGGCTCTTTTTAATACAATTAATTTGCACACAGTTATGATTTCAAGTATTCCTATTTAATAATAATAATTTGCAAGTAATTATTTAGCTGTTTGGCTTCATCATATCCTGAAGTTAGTTTAATTATGACCTTTGTCCTATCAGCTGGGGCTCTAGAATACACTAACAGTACCTCTCCAGAAGAGTAAGACCCCTTAATGAGGCCACTTATTGGTTATAGGTGGCAACCCATAATGCTTGAGGATGGGATCCTGGTGGCTGAGCAGTCCTTGATCTGGCAACAGAAGTGATCAAGTGACTTGCAACACTCCACTTTGGCTTTTACTTGGCTAGACGGGTGGTCGTAGAGGTCAAATCAGATCAATTGGCAGGTCATGTCAAGCCCTAGCACATATATGATTTTCCAGAATGTATTCTTCAAATTGCTCTTGTAGCCAACAAATAACCAGCCCTATTTCATTATAAAGGTGCTGGAAGCAGGTAACTGAGGTTCAATTGTGCTGACATAGCAATACTTGAAATGATTTAACTGGGTGCAAACAAATTATCAATATTAAATAGAATTATTTGTGTTAAATAGCAATACTTGAAACCATTTGATGTGTGTGCAACCAAATGAGCTCTAACTTGTTCAAAGATAAAATTACCAACAAACTATTCACTTACGAATCATTATATATATATATATATATATAAAATTTGGGATTCAATAACTGACAAGTGTTGATATGCCATAAAACACCACCAAACCAAACCAAACCAATAATTATGACCTCCAATTATATATGGTATAAAAATGTATCTTCAGTCATTTTGAACAGATAAAAATGTCTGGGAGACTTGGGTTCAATCCCAGGTCGCGTCATACCAAAGACTTTAAAAATGGTACTTGATATGTCCTTGCTTAACACTCGGCAATATAAGGTATGTATCGAGGGTAAAGTGGAGCAATCCAGGGAAAGGAGT
Organism: Sepioteuthis lessoniana; assembly: GCA_963585895.1. NCBI lineage: Eukaryota > Metazoa > Mollusca > Cephalopoda > Myopsida > Loliginidae > Sepioteuthis > Sepioteuthis lessoniana. Next base: position 64,888 of record CAUZXS010005435.1, on the reverse strand, counting down.
AGCACTCTCCCCTACACCTTGGTGTAGTAGCTATTGAAAAGGGAGCCTTCTGATCGCCCTCATCTACAGTCACCAACTTTACTTACTTAGTTGGAATATTAGTGTTTTAAGAGCCAGTGTGTTAATGTAGTTCAAAATCATTTTAAAAATGATCTAAAATAGATCTATTTGACCCATAGATGAGACTCTTACAGATACCACCACTCTAAGTCAGGGAACCTAAAAGTAATGGTAATGGAAAGGTGACTCCATATTTCCTAGAGTTCCAGAACTAGAGCTTCACCACTGAATGCAGTTTATTGTCATTCCCAGAATAAGAATAAGTTCAAGAACATTTTATTGTTATATTGATGGCAATCTTGCCAGAAAGAAACTTCTAACAAAAAAACCCAACAAAAAACAAATATAATGCAAATACATAATATATTATAATTTGAAGGAAGAAATACCAGTTCTGCAAGTTTTCTTAACCTTGAACACAAAATAGGAAAGAATTCAAAACTGGTTGCTTACACAACTTGTGATATCACATGTAGTATTGTCAAAACATTATTCAATCTAATGATTGTATATTAAATTTCCAGAAAAAATAATAGTTGATTTTATTACACATTTAAATATGAAATTGGTTGAGATTGAGTGATTACTTTTAGCATATGGTCTCCTAAAAAGATCCTGTAATCACTATAATAATGCCCTATAATAACACAAAAACAGTGGTTTGCTCATTAGATGATGTTACTGATTTCTTTGACATTGTTGCTGGAGTCTTATAAGGAGATACATTAATCTGCCTAGATTATATACTTTGAACATCAATAGACTAAGGAAAGAAAATGGTCTCACACTAAAAAAGGCAAGATGCAGAATATGCTGTAGAAACTATCATGGATGTAGACAACACAGATAATCTAGCACTTTTTGCAAATACAGCTGTATCAGTCAAATGTCTGCAGGATAAGGTTCATGTATTTTAAATAAGATAGTAACAACTCTACATTAAATAACAAGCCTCTGAAATTAGTGTAACATTTAACATATCTTAATAGCAATATCTCATCTACTGAATGTGATATCAACATAAGCATAAGAAAGGTATACACTGCTATCAACAGGTTATTGACCATATGGAAATTGAATCTCTCTGATGAAATAAAATGGGAATTCTTCCAATCTGTAGCAGTACTAGTACTATAGTATGGCTGCAACACTTGGACTTTAAGAAAGCGGGTGGAGAAAAAACTAGATGGAAACTAAATAAGGATGCTGCCTGCAGTTTTGAACAAATCCTGGAAGCAGCACCCCACAAAACAGCAGCTGTATAGCCACTTGCCTCTTATCTCATAAACCATCCAAATAAGACGAACAAGACATGTTGGGCACTGTTGGAGAAGTAAGGATAAATACTTAAGTGATGTTTTCCTATGCTCCCACACATATAGGCACATCAGTGTGGGCCAACAAGTAAAGACATATTCATCAGCTCTGTGCAGACACTGGATACCATCTAGAGGATCTACCAAGAGCAATGACTGATATGGAACAGATAAGGAAGTCTGTGCTATCAGCATGACTTGATGAATAATATCCATATTAATTGTGTCATAATAATATCCTGGTATCTTTGATATAGAAGTAAATAAACTTTTTAAACAGAAATGTTAGGGGTTTATTTATTTATAGGTGATACTGTATTTACAAGAGAGAGCCTGATTATGATCTTATTTCTATCAGCTGAAAGAAGATTAGTAGCAATTTAAGATGAGCATTAATGAGAGAGAGAGAAGATATTACCATTAGGTAATTGAAATGCTGATTCATAAAAAAAATCTTAGATAATGAGAATAACAAACAACTTGGATATTCAAAGCAAATTGGCCAAAGTAAAAGAAAAGATTAAAACATCTGGAATTAAGATGTACAAGTGAAAGAGGTAAAAGTACAAGGCTGTCTATTAAGTAATGGCCTAAAAAGCTTTATTATCAATTTAATTAAAAATCAGGATGTAATGGTAAATGAACTAGGTGACCTGACCATTGTTTGGGAATTCGATTCTCCCTGGGTGCTCTAACTTCTGGCTGTGTGCCAAAATAGGCTCAGTCTAGTAAATGAAAATTTAATTACAAATCAACTTCATCTTCTTCAATACAATTCCTCTAGGAAGCCACACACTGACTGACAACTGTAGAGTTAGAGTCACAGTTGTGGAGTTAGAGTCTGAGTCAGAAGCAAAGTTTGGGCTATTGGAGTCAGAATCAGTAAAAAATATACTGACTCCATGTTTTAATACATTTGAATTGTGATATAAATGTGAAAATTTCCTATCCTGTAGAAAATCATTTGATTAACCTTTCTTTCTGGTTATATGAGATGAAATCCGAATATTAAGACTGAAGCTTTAAATTTTAAAATCAAGATGTGTGCACTATTGAGCAACTTAATAAAGTGATCAGGTTTACATATCTAAATTGCTGTCAAGGTGAGTTAGTGCCAATTTGAAAAAAAAAAAAATTATGAAGCTAGTCTCAATATTTTTTGAAGAGCAACTTTTAGTGAAACATAGGATCATATAAGTGCAGCGCCCATCATATTCACCAGACCTTTTTCTTGTTTTCTAGACTGAAAATTTTTTTAAGAGTAAAATTTGAGGACATTAAAATACAATGGGGCAGCTTCACATAATCTCCAAAGAGGAGTTTCAGAGGTGCTTTGGTCAGTAGAAAACTAAATGGAATAAATGTGCTTAATGCCAAGGGGAATACTTTGAAAAAATTAATGCTTCATTCATTTTTCATTTTTGTCTTGGTAAATACAGCTTCAGTTCTTTTTGAACACACCTTGTATTATATTACTTTCTAGACAAACCTTGTAGACAAACTGACATAAATTTATTAGAAAGTCTCAAGTGTAAACTAAAATTTGTATCTAAAAAATTTAGAAACAAAAGAATGAGTTGTTAATATGAGAAAATAGTTTTTTTGTTTGATGATTCTGATCTGGTTAAAAGTTTAAGGAAAGAAATTAATATTTTGGCTAAGTATTGAATACCCTCTTTCTTGACTAAAACAGTAGTATCTGTTTCTTTTCTTTTAAAGCTTTGGACATCTGGTTTTAAATCAGACCTGGTGCATCCTGCATATAAATGCAGGATGCACCAGGTCTTTCAGAACGCATCTTTAGCAAGCCATAAATTTTAACATTCTTATTTCTCTTCAAGATTTATTGGCAGCATTAACATTTCATTGATAGGAAAAATGAAAAGGTACACTGTGAAGTGGCACTAGCTACCAACTACAGTGACTTAGAGATAGCCAGTTATTTGAATTCAGTTCTATTGAATATAATTTTCTTTATATTATAATTTGCTTTCAATTACTTGGTGCACTCTGTAGAATAGGCTGTAGGAAATAAATAAATAAATAAATAAAAAATTCAAATTGAATTAAAAAAGAAAATTATTAAACTATGCAGAAACTCCTAGAGGCCTCTGACAGGAAAAAGGGGTGACACATGCGTAAAGAAAAAGGGACCTCCCAACAAAAGGAGGAAGATCTTTCTCTTTCAGCAGTGACTGGTGGAGTTACATCTAAATCTCCCGACTGCTAGTGAAGCCAAAGTGGCCACTCTAAGACGCCACGTTGGGCTAATCTTTCACTAGTAGCAGCCGTCTTGGTTAACAGTATGCCAAAACATAAAAAGCTACGAAATGGACCTATCAAACTATGAACAAAAACACTGGACTTGGACAAACTCCTAAAAGTGACTAACACATTGTTAAAGCTTTAAAATACCAAATGAGGACACATATATACCAAGAAATGATAAACATATTTTTAAACACCTTGACTGGTAGATTCAACCATTTCAATTGTATTCAGGGAAAATTCCCTCACCCATTGAATGGTTGTTGAACCTATGAAAAAATGGAAAAATAAAAAAGAAAATGTCTCCGTCTCCTATCTGTTGCTACCTTTTTTCATATAATTCTTTTTGGGCCTTCTTATTCAAGGAGTTACATCAACAAGTCAACGTGGGGTAAAAATAGAACAACCTCAAAGTGGAGTCAGATAAAAATAACCATAACACAGCTTGCCCTGACCTCTGCCTGACCCCATAAGACCACCAGAAGACTCAAACCTTTTTTCATTTCAAATATTTGTTAGAGACTTAGAAAGAATCCTTCAAGTTGATAACAGAAAGGATATATAAGGAAATATCTTTCAATTTTTCCTAATTAAAAAAAAAAAGCTTAAAATTTCATAAAATTAAAGATATGGATTAAAGTAGAATAATTGAATATTATGAAGAATCTGATCATATGTCAGATAAGGGTTTGGATATTTAATGACTTGGTTGCTTTTGTGGTTATTTTATCAAATTGTTTAACTGTAGTAAGGGTAGAAATAGTTTGACATTGTTCATGAAATTAAATATTTTGTCAAACTGAAATGTTTAGGCAATTGTAAACTTTTTACTTAATATTAATAACTTTGATAATTAATATTAATAATTTTAATAGACTAGTTCATATACCTCAGTAGCAATATCTTATCTATTGAAAGAGATGTCAACATATGCATAGGCAGAGAATGGACGGCCCAATGACATTTTATTGACCATATGAAAATTTGATCTCCTTGATTAAACAGGAATTCTTCCAAGCAGTACTACTGTATGGTTGCACTACATGAACTCAAAACACTTGAAGAAGATAGTAACTACACAAGGATGTAGTGTGCTGTTTTGAAAAAATTCTGGACGAATCATCCTACAAAACAGCAGTTGTATCGCTACTTACCTCCCATCATACAAACCATCCAAATAAGATGAGCAAGACATGCTGGAGAAGTAAAGATAAATTCATAAGTGACATTCACTGATGTACATCTACAAGTGGACACATCAGTGTTGGCTAACCAGTAAAAATTTACATTTATCAGCTCAGTGTAGATACTGGATGCTGTTTAGGGGACTTAGCAAGAGTGATGACTTATAGGGATGAATGGTGAGAAAGGGAGTCAAGGAAATCCATGTTGTTGGCATGTCTTAATGATGAAATATAAGTGTTTAAAGCTCAGGAATCAAATTAAAAGGATTAAATTTTTATCACCCACACCTTGATGATGATGATGATGATAAATAATTTTGATCAAGTTTCTCTATCAAATATCATCATCCTTGATTTTGACACATATTTTCTTTCATCTTTTTTAACTTTAGTTGCTTTTTATTGCAACTCACTCAGCTTGTTATTTCTATGACAGCAAAGAGCAGCGCATATCAGAAACAATGTGATAAAAAGCAATTCAAGTTAAAAAGATGAAGGAAAATCGGACTAAAAATTAATAATAATGACTTACAATGCTTCATCAAAACAAATTAAAGATAAATAAAATATTCCATGTCAAATTTTACTGATGAACCTTGTTAGAGGCCCCACCACCACACACGTTTTTGTTTTTTAATGAATCCTGAAGAAACTTTTTCCAACTCTTTGGGTTTATAAGAACCCAGAGTAGTGACACACATAAGAAAATAAGATAATTAAGTCTCATATGGACACGAACATTAAATGTGATATACTTAAGATCTTTTCTGATTAGATAAGATAATTCATACATAGTTTGAGTATACAACAGGCTATGAGTAAAAACATTGATTGTTTTTCCAATCCTTGAGTCAAGCTGTGCAACTATACATAAATTCCGTGTTGAAAGCAAAACAAGAAGAAATGAAATAATCACTTAGTCCTAAGAAAGTCACTAGACATAATAAAAATCAAAGGATGAGAACAATATTACCTTCTTTGGAAAAAATAAAGGATCCTCTTCAATATTCCTTGAAAGTTATTCACACACACACATCAGTGAAGAAATCTTTACAATACAAGGACTGAAATTTTGTGATGAGAATGAAATTGTAAAATAATCATTGAGTACTAATTAGAATTTATACCTTCTCTCACATATAAGACACATTTCAAATAGATAGAGATATTATAGTAGTCAATGGTGTACAAATGAAAATCAAGGATGGGCCAGCAGATGGTCAATCCAGTCTGTCAATAATTATCTGACCTTACAAAAGTAGCAAATAATAACTATAGTTAGTAACAGTTGTGACTAACAAATGTTAGTCATAATGTTCATGCAATGAAAATGAATTTATATTTTTACTTCAGATATTAGAAGTATATCTACATATTCTTATCAGTTGGTTTGGTTATAGGAAGTTAGAAATCAACTAGTTGCTTGCTCACAAGCTGACTTGTCACTAAATTGTCCATTTCATAGATATTTGGATGGAAATTTATCAAAAAATATGATAAAACATACAATAGGTACATGTTTATGGGCAAGAATTTCAACAGAAATTCATTTATGAGTTCTAAGTAGTCATAATTTGAAAAGAATTAAATAAAAATTTGACTTTTGACACACATGTAAAAGCACAAAAAATAAACATTTACATCTAAAACAAGATATTAGAGGAGTATTAATGGCATATAGCAGTATTAAACTAAATAATGTATTATTAGCAGTATTAAACTAAATAATGTATTATTAGCAGTATTAAACTAAATAATGAATACACAGATCGACTTAGATTTTTACTTCTAACCAAGTCATGTACCTGATATTTATACTGGAATATAAAATTGATAAAAGAATAGCGATTTAAAGCAAATTTTGATTATGGATATTTTCTAAATAGGCAGAACTGAATGAAATCACTTTAAAGAGATAGTATGTAGGTCTTTGTTTTTAGAATTTAATACATGAGTAACTTGTTCTATCTCAGGGTTTTCATGATATTTCCAGATATACAGAAAATATTTTGGTACCCCCAAAATAAGCATTTTGAGGGGTGTTAACTTAAAATTGGGTTCTATGCAGTTTTGTAGTAGGAACCCAAAATCGACAACATGCTTAGGAAAAACCAAAATGGCTTCCGAAGAAATAGATCCACAATCTCACAAATATTGACCATCTGTAGAATCCTTGAAGATGTACGGGCAAAAAACCGACAGGCGACATTACTATTTGTCGACTTTACCAAGGCCTTAGATTCCATTCACAGAGGGAAGATGGAACAAATCCTACTAGCATACGGCCTACCAAAAGAAACCGTAGCAGCAATAATGATTCTCTATAGAAACACCAAAGTCAAAGTACGTTCACCAGATGAAGACACAGAATACTTTGTAGCAGGAGTACTACAAGGGGACATGCTAGCCCCATACCTCTTTATCATCTGTCAAGAGTACGTGCTTAGAACTTCGATTGATAAAATCAGAGAAAACGGCTTTGAGCTGAAAAAGAAAAGAAGCAGAAGGTACCCCGGAAAAACAATTACTGATGCCGACTACGCCGATGACATAGCGTTACTGGCGAATACACCCAACCAAGCCGAAACACTACTGCATAGTTTGGAACGAGTTGCCGCAAGCATTGGCCTCTATGTCAATGCACACAAAACTGAATATATGTGCTATAATCAAACAGGTGACATTTCCACACTAGACAGAACCTCTCTGAAACTGGTAGACAAATTCACCTACCTAGGAAGCAGCACCTCATTAACCGAAAAAGACATCGACACATGGCTAATGAAGGCATGGACAGCTATCAATAGGCTTTCGATCATATGGAAATCAGACCTGACTGATAAAATGAAACACAGTTTCTCCCAGACAGCGGTCGTGTCGATACTGCTATATGGATGCACTACTTGGACACAAACTAAACGGCTGGAGAAGAAGCTACATGGCAATTACACAAGAATGATGCGAGCAATATTGAACAAGTCCTGGCAGTAACACCCCACAAGGCACCAACTATACGGCCACCTGTCTCCCATCACGAAAACTATCCAAGCTAGACGAACCAGACATGCAGGACACTGCTGGAGAAGCAAGGATGAGCTCATAAGTGATGTACTCCTATGGACCCCCACATATGGCCAAGCAAAAGCAGGACGACCAGCACGAACATACATACAGCAGCTATATGAGGATACAGGATGTAGCCCTGAAGACCTGCCAGAGGCGATGAATGATAGGGAGAAGTGGAGAGAGAGGGTCTGGGATATCCATGCAAGCGGCACGACAGGATGATGATGATGACCCTAAAATTAGGCAAGTAAGGAGAATAATAATTTTTCCACATCCTGTAATTGTAGTTTTAAAATGTTTTACTTCATAATAAAAGAACATGTTTACTATTATTGTATTACTTGTTTCAATCCATGTTACTATAGTTATTTATTATCACAACATTCTGGGTTGATTTACTTATCATTATTACTATTTTAGATGCATACTTCCTGTCATTTATGACTATTCCCATATGGATGAGCACTTCTGCTTGTCTGTAGGTGGCATGTCATGGGGTTGAAGTCAAGAATGTAGAAGTATCAGGAATCTTTTCAAATCACAAGTTAAATTATATTTTATATATATATATATATATATATATATATATATGTATATATATATAAGTAGATTACTAGTTTTTCTGTATCTTGTGATTGTTGCTTTTTATCACAACATGCTGGAAGCAAAAAATAAAACAGCTCAAAAGCTGGAAATTAAAAAGAAAGTAGCATCCTGTGAGGTTTGAAATCATTTCCCACACTTAAGATATAGATATTGTTTTAACTACTTCAGCCTCTATGACATATTCGTTATCATTATTGAAGCAAATGACATAGTTTAATTTAATTTTTTGAATGATTTTTAATTGACCATAGACTGCTGAGTAGACAGCACATGCATACCCCAGCTCCTATTTCAGATGAAAATTTCAAGGAAAAAAAAACAGTCTTATCTACAATGCAGTACTTTCTGTCTGAGATGAGCGATCACAAGATATGATGAAAAATGAGAAAAATAGAGGTACTTTTGGATGGAAAAAAAATGGGTGGTATACATGGCAGTCTACAGCATTTTGAAAATTTTTTCAATTACAAAAATTTGTGTTTTTTTTATTCTGTGCTATCATGTGACATAGCATTATAAGAATTATATAAAAGATAATCAAATTTTATTAAAACAAATTATAATATTAAAATAAAATATTAAAATTATCAATTTTCTATCAGATGATTATTAGATTCTTAATAGAATTATTATGTTTTACGAAGATCATTAAATAAGTTTCCAGACTTTTTTCGTATGGGCACTTTTATTGATAGTACACACATGAAACTCTAGTCCCCTTTGAAGTAATCTCCTCCAGCTGCAATGCATTTGTTGTACCATTCCAACAACTTCTGGAAGGCCCCATGAAAGTACTCTTGTGTGAGCGTGTCAATGACCTTCGTCACAGCCTCTTTCATCTCCTCAATTGTTTCATAACGACAGCCTCTGAGCTTAGGGAATAAACAAAAGTCACTGGAAGCAAGGTCTGGACTATAGGGAGGATGAGGAACTGTCTTGATGCTCATCTTGGTCAAATAGTCTGTGACAAGGATGGAGTTGTGGACTGGTTTATTGTCCTGGTGGAAATGCCACTGACCCGGTTTGAAGAGTGCTGGCTTCTTCCGACAGAATCTCTTCCTGCACTCCCTTAAAACCTCAACATAGTAACCCTAACCCTAACCCTTTGGCCAATCAACTCTGGTGTATTGACTTCCTTACTCCTCTCACACCTCTCCTCATCCCTCACAGACTCCATGCCTTCCTTGAATCTCTTATGCCACTCAAAAACTGATGTTTGATTCATGCAAGATGCTCCAAAAGCAGTCTGAAGCATTCCATACGTTTCTGTGGCATTTTTTCCAAGTTTAAAACAGAATTTTATTGCATATCGTTCTTCTAAAGTGTCCTCACGTCCAGATTGCATTTTTGGAATTCACCAGCTGTGACAATCAGGCTTTAGTAGGGTGCATTCCAATTCCTGCTGTAGCTGTTCATTTGAATGTGAAATCATAAAAATTGGCCAGTCATCTCATAAGATGTATAGCAATAACATACTGAATTTTCAATTGTCTACGACAATTTTAAATACCTGTACAAAAAAAGTCTGGAAACTTACTGAATGCGCCACGTATATGGAAATAATCATGTTTTTTCAAATTCAAGAAAAAAATAATTAGATTATATTGTATATAGCAAAACTTTTAAGGCACAGAAACTTTAGTGGTTAACACCAGTTTAAGACTTCATGAGGGATTTTTTTTTATGTCTGGACTTGTACAGTTTAATAGTACTCATCAAATATTATAGTATTATGAAGTTAAACTAGTTAGCACTGGTAGTTTACAGTGTCTGGGTAAACATTGGCTTCCTATATACCTTACAGCTTAGTATATAAGATAGATATATTTTGAGCTATTCTGGGGAAAGAAAGAACATTATATGACATCAAATAATATTTGGTAGTGGTGATGAGATATCTGGCAAGAAATCTATTTGTTCTGGATCCTCTTATTCTGACAGTGAATTGGATACTGAATAAAGACAATTCATAGATAATAATAAAGGCAATGAAAGCAATGATTGGCTTAAAATTGCTGATAAGATATTTCTCTGATATGACATTGCATCGAAAGTATCTTGGTCTTAAGGGATTAATGGTTTAGCTATATGACCAGATTTTACAAAATCAATAGTTCAATGACTGCTATCAACCAAATAACATTCTAGCAATCATAGCTTTGATTCACTGGTTAAAGCAAGGACTGACACCTTCATGATACAATGTTTTATTCCAAATATTCAAAAGCTGCAATAGAAGTACAATGGGTTTTAACGTATGAATTAGATTTCTACTGAAATATTCTAAAATAGTTATATTTTCAGTGTATAAAATGTACATTTGTATGAAAATAGCTCTTAAATAGTTCCAGGAGATATAAAAGTCGACTACATTTCTCCAACTTGTTTCATATGAAACATGTAATAATTTTATTAACAATCTAAATAGTACCTGTAGTCAAGGAAATTCTACAGTTAGTTTAAAAACTGATAAAATATGCAGATAAAAACTTATTTCAAAGAGTATCAAATTTAACACTTCCTCAAAAATAAATAAGCCAAAACAAAAATAAGAATAAATATACAGAAGATTATTCAATTAAAAAAAAAATTAGTAATATTTCCAAAAGGGACAGATGCTAAATCTTCTTAGGCAGAAGTACTGGGGAGCAAAATTTAAATCCTAGGTAGGTTGCACATACACTACTCTCCGATCCTAGCAGAAGTTACAGAAGAAAATTAATGTTTTATTGATTATTCATTTCTGTCTTGGTAAAAGCAGCCTCAGTCTCAATACTTCTTGAACCCACTTCATAATGGATATGAATATAATATATAATGAAGAGTGCAACTGTTATTTTTTTGTTTAGATAAACAATTGCACTCTTCATTATATATTATATTCATATCCATTATGAAGTGGGTTCAAGAAGTATTGAGACTGAGGCTGCTTTTACCAAGACAGAAATGAATAATCAATAAAACATTAATTTTCTTCAAAATATTCTCTTTGGCATTCAATATACTTATTTCAGCAAATTAAATTAAATTCTCCAATAAGATTTGTGCTCACTCAAACTATGATTTGAAAGGAGAATATTACAAAAGGTGAATTATTGTAATATATAACCTAAAATTTAAGGTACAGCTAATTTCCCTTTTCAGGTTGTTCACAACCTTCTTATCTCACCTCAAACACATACAGAGTCTCATATTAATGATTCTTACATTTCCAGCCAATCAAATGCCATGTAAAGTTAACAAACAAGAAAAATTATCAAAAACATTACAAAATGGTTACTGTGAGTTACTTTTGACTAAACTTGTACTAACCTATCTACCTATCTATACTCATGTATCATGCAACTTTCTGAAACCTAAATTGAGACCTTTTGCAGCTGGAAATTGTAGGCATACCAGTTGGCCAAGGCCTTGGCCAACTATTAATACACACAAATTTTGTATTTTGAGTATGGTGCAACATCCTAATATTAGGTTAAAAACTAGGTCTCAGAAAGTCACAGGATTAGCGAGTATATACAGTATATATTATGAAAATTCTTATTATATTTGTGTGTATATAATCCAGCAAAAAATGGCACATTATAAAATTTTTTTATAGAGCAATACACTTAAAAAAGTTTAACTTATAGAATAAACCAATTTTCGGGCCAATTTGTAAATGAATGATATGTGGGGTTTGAGTCCACACTGAATGCTATTTTTTTTTAGTCATCCAAATTTTAGATATAATGGAGATAACTATTAGAATTCTTCACTCCTTCCTAAATAAAAGCATTATTATCATCTTGAACTACTGCTACAACAAGAACCAAATGACTTGTTGTCTAGAATAAAATTATTTAACAAGTTTGATTTAGTCAAGCATAAAGAAAAAAGTGTAGGAGCTTCTCAGTGAGGACTAAACTTACTATACAATAATAATGATATGTAAGACTAACTTACTAATTGCTATTTTACAATAAAGAGTCAAAACTTTACAAACAAACAAGTAAAATATTCAAGTCTTCACTTTTGTGAATTTGTCAAGTCAGATATACCATAAAAAAAGCTGCTTAGAAATATGAAGAGATTACTCCTCAACCACTGCTATCCTGGATAGTATCCAAAACAGGTTGATGGTCCCAACTAATTTCTGGCATGCTTCCATATTCTTGTCTGTTTACTGGCTGCTATTGCAGCCATCGTCTGATCCAGCAAATTCTCAGTCTTAAGAACACTCCACCTCTCCCTTACAGGCATCAAGTTATCTACTTCTGAAAATGTCACACCCTATATTTCAGTTTTTCCAAGTTATCGTATAAAATGTTGATCTCTATGGTAAAAAGTAGTTACTGATATTTGGCTAAGTACTATAACCCAGTAATGTCAATTCTTATTCAATACTTCAAAAATATGACCTTTCAAAATGCACATTTGTGCTTTTTAGCTATTGCACATATATAATTAAAGAACAATAAGTTATAGCATAAAAAAATAATGAAAGAAAAAATATCAAATCAAGAAATACCTCTAATTTTTTTTTCTTATGGCATTAATACAAATATAATGAAGTATTATTATCATTATTATTAATTTTGACTAGTCTCATGAACAGGATAACAAAAGGGATTCTGCAGACTATAGATAGCAAGCTATATTGAATCTCCATCTAAAGAGGACTGTTCTTTAAGTGAGAACCCTTTTTAACAATATGCTGTAGTGTATATTCATCCAATCCCTTCACCATGGGCAGGATGTAACACAAAGTTAATTTTTCAGCAAGCATGGTTGATTTAAATTCAGAGTTTTCTTTCTCCTAGACTGATTGCCATACTAAGAATAAAGAGCTCTGTTATCTTTACTATTTACCCTGGTTGTGGGGAGATGAAGACATGAGCACAAATTGACACCTAAACAGCCATGTCCAGGACTTGAACTCAGGTCACTAAGTATTTTTTCAATGATGATAACCATTATGCCAAGTGCACCTCTGACCAATAAGTTGAAGTAGAGTGGTGATACGTAGGCTGATAAGACTAGAAGTTTTGATAGAAACTGGTGCTATGATGAACCTGTCAGATAGAGACATATATTTGGACAGTTTGCTTCTCAGGTAGCCAATCCCAGGTCCAAAGCTGACATGACAAGATTGTCACAGAAGAATATATTGTATATTTATAAAATTATATTTTAACATGTCTATATACAACTTTAAATTGATAAAATTTAGACCAAAGAATAACAACAAATAATAAGAAATTTCTGCTAACTCAGACTAGGTAACTAATGCATCACAAAGATTTTCTATATGTGTGTGTTTAGAAAAAATTCCAAGTTATCAATGCCTCATGTCACCACAACAATTAAATTTTTCTTTAATCTGAAGTAAGGCCAGGTTGTGTGACTGATCACACACACACACACACACACACACACACACACACACACACACACACACACACACACCTCTGTAACTAAAAATAAATTAACAAATACAAAGAATGAGTAAGAAGGAAACAAAAATTAACAAAAAATAATTGGAATTATATATATATATACATATATATATATATATATATATATATATATATATATATATATATATATATATATATATATATATATATATGTATTTTCCAAATACTGTATATACAGATCTAGCATATAGGTCAACCCTTGTCATAAAATCATTAATTAAACTTTGAAGCCAAAGGTTGCTCCTAGTCCTTCCGATTATATTTGAAATTCAAACTGACAAATTCATTAATCATATAAAGGTAGACAGTAATTTTGTTTTTATCGAAAAGTTGATGATTCAAGAAATTAATTTTTGAAGTCAAGAGTTTTCCTAGTTCTTCCTCTTATGCTTGGATTTCTTTAAAAAATTATGATACATGTATAGATCAACACTAATATTTGTGTATGTGTGCTTAGAAAAACTGACATGCAAATAGCTAAAAATGCCTTATGTTATCATAACAATGAAATTTTTCCTTTGTAGTGAGACCAGGTTGAGTAACTGATCTCTCTCTCTCTCTCACTCACACACAAATAAAACTGCAACACCTCTGTAACAAAATAAATGTATAGATATATCAGGAGCGTACTCATTTTTGAATTGCTACATATTCAGTTTTATTATTATAGAGATTCAATGCTGTAGAGTTTGGTGATAAATAATACCTAATAATATCCATTTTGATTGTATGATTTTCAACTAAAAGTAATCAAATCCTGGTATCTTCTTTTTATTTTTCATAAAAATTAAGGGTGTACTGCGTGCGTATATATATATATATATATGTGTGTGTGTGTGTACACACACATAACATTGTGTTTTATATATAAGTAGTTAAGTGGTAGAGACAGGGGTAATAGTTACTAGCATGAAAAACAGAATTGGTGAACAAATTTAGTTTCAGTTAGGGCTACTAATATTCACATTGCACTAATGCTCTTGAGAAAGGCATAAATGCACGAGCTATGAATAAATAGTAGGGAAATTGGAGTTGCTTATGCTTGTAAGACAGTCTAGCTACTCAGACAAAAACAAAAAACAAAACAAAATAAAAACTACAAAGTGGCATTTGCTACAGTCCAGCCATTCCCAAGGTGGTGGGAAAATAGCATTAGAATCAAAGGAGAATTTTTTTAACAAAATCTATGTCATAGAATTTAAATGATGAATACTTAAGTAACATGTATGTTATACAAAGAACAAGATGATACACAAAGCCTGATTTTATTTTAGTCTGTGGTATAAAGTGATAGATAAAAGTCTAATCAATTGTATATTGGTGATGTGGTTTGAACAAGACATGTATCACATCAGCCAGTTCAGACAGCAGATGTCATGGAGACTAGTGTTCATTACATATGTGCAAGAGTCAAGTCTTTAGGAAGATATTATCAGAGATTTAGTATTTGTTTAATTATTGTTATTAGTAAACCTAATACCAAGAAAGAGATGTGCTTGTTGTATTGTGTGTAGGAGCTTGACGAGTATGCTGAAAACATTTGGGAACCATTGTTGTATACCATGATGAATGACCATAACATTTAGTTTACAAAAATATAACTCTCTCAACTTTATTTCTTAAAATGGCCTGAAGTTGACTGTAAGTGTGAGAGAGACAGGGAGAGAGAGAAACATGGTGGACTCAGGCGGAGGACTGTTACATTAATCCTTAACTTATTAACTATGCTGTGCTTCCATACTCAGGGCCCCAATTAGCACTTCTGCCTCTTGGTTGGGGACTACTGCCCACCTCAGGGCACACACTAGCCACTTTTGTAATGGCAAGACTGACCGTTACTGCTGTGGGTGGCTGCATATATCATTTTACAATGCCTATGTATTTCCGGCTATCAACTTGCATGATCTGCTTGCACCCACATATTGCTGTCTTCTTGTTTACACTGTTGGAATATGATGGCTCTGTCAAAGGTCAATATGCAACACCACGAGTTGAGGAATGAGGATAATTGGGCCTATATAAACCCATAATTGCTATAGAGACAATAAATAAATTTTCAAAGAACAAATCATGTCATTCAAAATGGACAAAGACACTGCATAATATGCATTGTGGCATGTGAAGTCACACACAGACATATATATATATATATATATATATATATATACACACACACACATGCACACAGACAAAAAATAATATTAGTACAATATGAATGTGGGTTGCAATTTATTCAAGATTAATCATACAATTTATATAGCTGGATCACAGTAAATGATCATGTTCCAAAATAAGGGGTATATCAACAAGATTCAGACCCTATACACATAAAGTCATTAATTTATGGAATTCATTTTTGAAGCAAAGGGTTACTCTTAGTTCTTCAGTTTACATTTGAAATTCAACCTTACAAAGTTATTTATTATATGTAGGTAGATACTAATTTAGTCTTTGTCTAAAATATTTGGTCTTCAAAATTCAACCCATACTTACAGTAGTTACATCTTTACTAAGTTTCATTCCACTCTCAGTCATAAAATAATTCATTGAATTATTGAGGTATTTAATTAAAAAAATTATTGAGGTATTTAATTAAAAAATTTTTTGTCATATGTTATTAAAAGAAAAGGCTGACATTCAGTTTATTTATTTTAGTTTTCTTTGAAACAAAATGTTATTTTGGTTTATAGATACTGTATTTACTCAATCATGTGTATAAGTCAACCCTTGATTTATGGTTTAAAGTTGTTTATTTAAGGAATTCATTTTTGAAGACAAAGATTTTTTTCTTAGTCCTTCCTATTATGCTTGAATTTTAACGTTACAAATTATTGGTGATAGTCCCCATGGCATAGTGGCTAACATGCTGGACTGTACTGTAAGTTCAAACTCCAGATATGCTATTACGCTTGCTTTTAGACTAATACCCTTGGGAAAGATATGAACCTCTTTATCCCCTCAGCTACAGATTAGATAGTACTATTCTTCTACAAGGATGGTTTCAGCATTAAATAACCCATGAAAGTTGATATGCCATTAAACAAAGAAGCCAAACAATCAAAAAACAAAATTATTACTTATGTATAGATCAACATCAATATTTGCTTAAAAATTAAATCTTTGAAATTTGATCTATAGATGAGTATATATGGTAAGTAGTGAAATAAGTTTATCTCCCACAATTGAACAAGAGGATGAATATTTATCTTTAAAAGAAATGAGATTTTCGTGGTATTTTTTATAAAAAAAATTTAATTTTCTGGTTTACAAAACCAAGAAAATATAGATCCTTTCTTTCTGTATGGATTACATGCCAGAAAAACCTGGAGAAGGAATTGGTCAAATTTTACAGTAAGTAAAGTTGGCAACCTTCGTAGAAAGTGACCTGAAGGCCCCCTTTTCAATAGCTACTACACAGAGGTGCATGGGAGGGTGCTACTCCATTTCCTGGATTGCTCCACTTTACCCTCGATCCTTACCTTATAGTGCTGAGTTTTAAGCAAGGCGACATCAAGTACCATTTTGAGTCTTTGGTATGACTTGACCTGAAATTGAACCCCAGTCTCTCAGACCATCGGCAAACACTCTACTCATTAATGAGAAAAAAATGAGATCAACAGTTCCAACAGTTATCAGAATGATAATGACATGACCCAGATTATAAAATGTAGGAAAAGAAGAAGTATAAACAAATTTAATTGAAATTAACCCTAACAGCTAAAAAACAGAATCGATACACACATATCCTTGAGCTAAGTTTAAATTCTGGTCAAGCTGCTTGTGTTCATTTTACACTAATGTTTTGGAGGATCTTTTTTCTGATCCAAGTACAGCTAAAATAGTAGAACAGACAGGATTCTAGCCTTGATGGGCAACCAGTTTAGGAGGACAACTTTGAATTCAAAAACAGGAGCTGGAATCCTTAAGGCAGTTTGGCAGCACTATCAACTTTTACCCTTTCCTTGGAGTGAAGACTTGCTATATTGACAATTCCTGGTTTTCTATACTACCCTGCCAAGTCTGCAACCAAATACAGGCACTGACACATGGTCTTATAAGACTAGCAGATACTATCATCTGTTTTATCTGTTATACTCTCCAATTCACAGTTAAAAAAACAAAAAATAAGAACATAATAATACACAATTAATAATTACATTTATTTCATCATAAAAATAAATATAAGTTTTTCAATGTATATACAGAAAAAAGATAGTAACAAAATTTATAGTGATAGGAGTAGCAGAATAGCATAACAATTGCATGGAAAGTGGAATAGGTAAACTGAATTAGATTTTCAGTTGGGTGTTATGATAATAAGATTAAAGCTCTCTTTCTTATTTATATATATATATATATATATATATATTATAAACTGTACCTTTATCAAAATAGATGCAGTGAATGTCCCAAAATTGAACAATCATTTTGACTGGTTATTATATAGCTATCGCAATTTTTTACTATAGTAAATATAAACATAGTAAGAAGCTGTTTGTTATAACTAGATTAAGCTCAAATGAGTCAATGAGAAAGCAATGGTCAGAAGTTATGATTATTTACAACTTGCAGCAAAATGGTATGGTCTTCTCTTCGAGTTTTAAGTCTTTACCTACTGCCTGTGTGGGTGTCAAATGCACCAATACAACCAATTATGCTGGCTAAAAACACTATTCTGCATCCTTTAGATGTCAGAACATTAGAAATAACATACTTCTAACTATGAATAATACAAAGGTTTGTTTCACTGAAGACAGCAATAGCAGATTTCTTTGCTACAGATTTTTCTACAATGTGTGAAATTAGGCATACTTGGGATTAGTTGATAAAAGGTTATTAATCACATTATTATTCATCAGATAACAGCTTGGGTTAGTCTTAGAAGAGGGTTTCACCTTTTGGTATTCATTTCGACACTTATCTTGTATAAAAGAAATTTTAGTAATTTTATATGTTGACTATTTCAGTGATTGTAACATGTCTAGATAAATAAAATGAAATTGTGCCCCTGCTGTATATATATATATATATAATAAAAAGGTGAATCAATAAGTACATAGCCTGGTTTACTGGCATTTTATCAGAAAATTGTTTGATTTCATAAATATACACTGTTGAATTAAGAAAGAAGGATATTGTGCTGGAAAAGAAATATCTATTGTGTAAAATAAATACTTTTTCACCATTAGGCAGCAGATTTATTGACATATAAATATAAGAAATAGTTTATCCTCCTAAAACAAACAAAAGTAATAAGAATTTATGATGACTCCGTTAAATTTAGTAAATATCTATTGACCTCTTAACTATTGAGTACAGTCGTCAAATGTACCCTCAAAATGAGGCATGTAGGCTGAAAACTATACTCAGCATGTTTTGTATGATATAACATTAAAAAAATGATACTTCAAGTTATGAATAATACAATGGTAGTTTCATTGACAAGTACAGCACACTTCTTTTGCCTCAAATTTTTAACTAATGTATGAAAGTAACTAAATTTGAAATCAGTTGATAAGAAGTTAATGGGATAAAAAACAGTCTCCCCTAATGAGATAACAGGATTATTTAAATATGAATAAATGATAAAAAAAACAGATTTAGTATAAATACGAGTATATTGTATATTTAACAAGGGAAAAAAGTAACCACAAAATGTGTTCTATCTCAATAATGTTTAATTGATTTGAATGGTATATCAACCTGTCTGGGGTTATTTTATACCAAGAGGTTTGGGAATGGCATTAATTTCTACATTTATATTTACATTCTTTATGTAATTGTTTCTTAAGAGTTTTTGTACACACTTATTTGATATCAAGTATTTGTATCTAATACAAATAATTTGTACACAGTTGTATGGGTTCAAGTATTCCTATCTAATACTAATAATAATGTTGTTTCAAGTAATTATTTCTAGTTAATAATAGTCATTTGTTTGCACCTTGTGTAGCTCCCACCTACCTTTTTTTTACAGGCATTTCATTAAAGTCCAATGGTGCAACTATATAATAATATTAACACGGCAACAGCTAGGAAGAATTACTGTTTTACTTTATCAGAGAGATGAGATTTCAATATAGTTATTACTACGTCAATAGCAAGCCATACCTTCTCTATACATATTTTAACATCACTTTCAGTAGATGAGGTATTAGTACCTAGGTATATGAACTGGTCTATTAATTTCAGAGACTTGCTATTTAATGAGGAGATGGCACCATCTTGAATAAAACACATGAACTATTTTATCTGAATTCACTGAGAGACTTGCTACCAGTTTCAAGCTATGCAGCAAAAACTTGGCTTGAGCAGATGAATCATCAGATTATTTGTATAGTCTGCATCTGCAATAGTTTCAATGGGAAATCAACTACTGCATGCCTTTTTTAATGTGAAACCATTTTTTTCATTAGATCTATTGACATTATGTATAAGATTAGCACTTCTACCTTGAATTAGATTATGTGTGCTCTACCAAGAATCAGAGCAGTGTCTGTGTACTATTACTGTTCAATGGTTTCGAGTAACTAATAATCCTTAGTAAACAATTATAAGTAAAAGTAAAGTTGGCGACCATAGTCAAGGGTGATCCGAAGGCTCCCTTTTCGATAGCTTACTACACCAAGGTCTTCAAGTAACTATTCTTAATCCAAATAATTTACACTCAGTTATACAGTATCAAGTACTCCTAACTAATACTAATAATTTTCAAATGGAACAATGGGACCCTAACAGGTACTATTACTTAGGTCAGAGTAGACCTGAGAGTAATAGGGATGAAGGGTTAATTCACACTCCCAAGAGCTCCAAAACAGGAGTCTCACCACCAGATGCAATTTAGTGTCATACCTAGGATACTGCATTTTGTGTAAAGTCTTACTCCTCTGCAGGAAATACAGCCAGCATATTCTAAGCCCTGCCAACAAGCAGCCAAGTTGGAAAGAAAAAACTGCAATTCAATCTCTTTTTAAAAAAAATTTTTTTTAAAGCTTAGCTTTTGGCAAATCCACAGAACAGTCCCCTAGTGGTTCCAGGTTCAGGTAATATTTCAAAACTTGATCCAGTATGGCATCTTTTCTATGGAACCCTTTTCTTGGGGTAAAATATCATTTTAAAAGAGGAATTTTCATTCAACTCCTTAAGGCAATTTTCTATTACTATATAGTGTAATATGGTGGCTGATTGTTGTCAGGGTTTAATGTAATGATGTGGAAATCACTGTAATGTTACCAGAAAGTGTAGGTGTCATTGAAAAACCACCTGCACTGGAGTTGTACTTGATTAAAACCAAGTGTGTTGCACCGGAAACTGATTGAGCATAAATACAACAGTCATGTGATAGAAACAGAAACTGGCAAAGAGACCAGTAGAACAAGTGGCAATATGCATGCCAACATGGGAAAGAATGAAACTAAAAAATACAAGATAAAAATGTTCTATTTGGGGTCAGAATTTGCAATTAATACCAATTTTCTTTTGTCCCAACAACTGGCTGGCAAATCTGTGCCCCTAACTGCTCTCTGAAAGTAATAAAAGTTCTACAACTGTTTAGAAGACATTGTCTTCATGGTTCTTTCCTCCCACTAAGTGATCATTGAAGCACAGAAGACAATCACTCCAGTACTCATGTTCTATAGTGGACAACACAATAATAGATTCACTTTCTTTTAACACAATTTAACATTGAAAACTTTATCTTGTCTACCAAGTTATAAGATGCTAATAAGATTTCTTTTTCAACAGAAATCCTTTTAGTGACAATCTTCCTAAAATCATATATGTTCACTTTATTCAAATTATCTATTAACTTCAACTTCTGATGAATCATTTTAACAAAATGGTCATAGGCAATTCCGACACCTCATTGCATGGCACAGAGGCAGAAAATAAGAAAGTTTTTTTGTTTTTTTGTTTTTTTTTTCACTTAAAAAAAGAACATAAACATTTATATTAAACACAAAGTGTAAGTAATATGCATGTTTTGCTTGTTAATAACAACTATAGTTTTTTTCCTGAAAGTTAATTACACATTTTCATAAAAGAATAAATGCTTTAATAAAAATTTATAAAAATTAGAAAGAGAAAAAGTATTCAGTCTTGATATTAGTAATTCCTAAACATTTCTTGTTTGAGAAACATTTTATAAGCCACAAAAATATTTTTATGGATTCTGAACACAAATTGAAAAAAAAAAAGAATATATATGTTAGCTTATAAATAGTTATTTTAAACTGCAGAACATTGTGAATAATTACTTTTTTATTCAGTAAATTAAGCACAGTTACTGATGGGCTTGATGTTTCTTAGTAATGTCTATCACATGAGAAAAACAGATTCATTTCCTGTTCAATGCACAGAAGTCTTTTCTCTTTAAAATTTTAATGAAAAGAAAAACCTGATTCACATAAATATTAAGATTTGCATGAAATTGCCATATAAACCATTAAAATCTACTGATTTTTTAAAGTTAAGAATGTATTTAAATAAAGATTTAGATGGTTTTAATTTACATAAGGATACTGAAATTTATAGTTTGTAGAAAAAATTTCATCAGTGTGGGCATTTTAATAACTTTATTAGAGAAAAAAAAATCATAGGAACAAATAAGTTTACACAGGTTGACAAGAATCTTAGTAAAATCAGCAGAGCCATGTTGCTTACAATTACATATACATGGCTCCAATAAAACTCTCCAAAGATTAGTATCCTTTTATAAATATAAAGTGGAAAACTGAACAAGAATAAAAGCTCTTTTTTTAGTTACTGAATAGCTCTAATAGAAATCCAAAATGTATCAATAGGCTTTCCATGATCAGTGGATATATAAGTAAATTTATATATTTAATGATAAAATTTATGAAAAGGTTTAAAACACAATCATAATTTTCTAAATTAAATATAAATAATTAGATAAAAATAAATATGTCAAATGCTCTCCTACAATAAGAGCCATTTCTTTTTTGTAGTACATATAGTAAAAACTTGCAGCACACCAATGTGCCATGTTACAAAGGAAAAAACTTGTTTAAAAGTTTTACCAAATAATCTGATAAAATATGCATATATTTTTTCATTCACCAAGAATTTTTTTTAACTAAGTTTTGTTTGGTCTGATGCAAGAGTAGGGTACTAAATGAGGATCACACTGACTAAAATAGTAATTGTCTGGGTGAATAATTTCTTAATCCATATATAATAGTTAGGACCAGAATTGATGTTTCTAATAATTTTTAATGCATAACTTTTGGGGTTAATGAAATGTGAGTATGCAAGTGTAATTGTTATTGTTGTAGGAAGTGGACTTGGCTACCTGAGTTCAAATCCTGAACATGGCTGTTTACATTTCACATAGCCTTGGAAAAGGTATGAATCCAACTATTCTCTCTCCAGTTATGGGTAAATAATAAGGTAGACCATGCTCTTTAATTTTTGTGAGACAACTAGTCTGAATTCAAACCAATTTTAGACCTGAAGAGAAATGAGCTTCACCAGACTCTTCAGGTTATGAAAGATGATAGCCTGTTTTTTGTTTATTTTTTTTTAGTACAATAAAATTAAAGTATTTTATGAAATGTCTTATCATTAGAAAATAAAACATATGAAAAATGTATAGAGTTAGGGAATAGAAGATCTAAAAAAGAGACTGCCATGTTTTGTGTAAGATGTAACTGCCAATGCAGGTACCTTTGTTGTGTAAAAAGAGAATCTAGATGTAGCTAAAGAGCCATAGCATATCTGAAAGAAATCTGACAAAATATACTGTTTTGAAGAATAGTGCAGGGGGCCTGGAATACTTAAAGATATGTAAAGTAATTATTTTTATTTAAAGTGGATTATATTTGCTGCAGGAATAAACAAGAATTTTATTAGTATCCACTGATTAGCTTTTAGCTATTGGGGTGGCTTTTATTTCTATGGTATACTTCTCAGTTAAAAAAATGTTTTGTTTTCTCTAGCTGCATCTCTATCTAATCTATTACTTTAAATTAAAATTATTGATTTAATAACACTTTAGTGCCCCTTTGCAGTGCTGGTGCTAGAGTCTCGTGCCTCTTTAATCCCGAATCAAGGTTTGGTTTGGTTTGGTTTCTTTGTTTAATGGCATATCAACCTTTGTAGGCTATTTAATGCCAAAGCTATTCTCCTAGATGAACAGTAGTGGTACTATTTAACCATAGCTGGGAGGATAAGAGGGTTCATATCTTTCCCAAAAGGTATCTGCCCAAAAGTGCACATAATAGCGTGACTGGAGTATGAACTCGCTTACTACGATTCCACAGTCCATTGCTTTAACCATTACACCACGAGGACACCTCCCCCTGAATCAAGGAAACACCCTCTAATCTTTGATACTGGGTCTCCACTCTACTACACATCAATTTTCATGAAGATCTTTTCATCAGAAATAAATGAAACCCATCCTCCGGGAACCTCCAAGCAGGTTTCTCCACGGTCATTGAGAGGCTTTGGGTGGGTAGTATGCGTCAGCCCAGCATGCACTTTATACTATGATCTGCCCGTAGTTATGCATAAATAGCAGGACAGACTAGGTTCTTTAGCCGTGGTTTGGCAATTTGCCTAGCAGAAGGAAAACTCTGAATCCAAAGCAGCTTTATTCCCTTTAAATAAGAATTGACCTAGTGTCACACCCTGCCCGAGGTGGGTTGGGTAAATACATACAACTTACGCAATGTATAATTTTCTTGGAAAGGGAATAATGTTGGTTAAGAAAAAAATATTTTTATGATATTTATTCAATTTTTTTTTTCAACATAATTATACGGTTTTAGGTTTTATTCATTTTTAAATTTTTTAAAAGATTTTTCTTAAAGAATTACTGAATGACTAGAATTACACACGGTAAAGAGTTTGGAACATTAAGCTATGTAAAATTCAATGATTTTAATTCAAAAGTATTTGCTGCTGGAGTATAAACTAAAGTTTTTACCTCAAATAAAATTGATGATCCAACATGAGATCCAATGATTAATGAACACGTGAAAAGTCTTTAGCATGTTGTGATGTGAAGAGGCATTTAGCAAACCCCACATGAAAGAGAGTCAAGGGACATAATATCACATATCATTCCCTAAGTTTTAGGTAATTTTTGGAAGCTCAAATTTCCTTGGTATTCCTTACAACTTTTTAATAAACTTTGACAATGACCTTGAAAACCCATATTAACAAAAAGAAAAAAAACAACAAAAAACAAAACTTGAACGTTTATTTTACAAACTGATTAATCTAGAAAGCATACATCTTATATCATCAAATTTTAGATTTTAGTATACCTTACCCCAGATACACACACCTACCCACACAACACGGTCATTTTCTACTTTATAGGTACAACAGAAATAGTTAAAATAGAATCATACCAAATTGCTTCAAAGAGTTCATGGCACATTTTTGTTTAATCGAGTGTTAATATCAATTATTTAATTTTTTTCCTCAAGTTTATCTTTAAATGGCCATATTTACACACGAACGCGCATGCGTGTTTCGAAATTTAGAAAAGCAAAAATGCAATGGACACAGTAATTGAGGGTTGGATTTAATGTTTGTTGGTGGATAAATAAATGTTCAAAATAAAATCATAGCATACACTAGGTATATAAAGAGCCCGGAACATTGAATTATACATAATTTTAATTAATTATAGTTACCGTGCCCGTAAAGTAGAAACTTACCCCCGACTAAAAAACTAAAAAAAATCAACAGTAAGGAATTAATAAATTTAGGTTAATACTTACAAAAATATAAGACTGCTTCACTCTGTATGACTCCAATCCAAAGGGTACCAGCTGCCTTAGAGACAAGTCCCACAATGGCTATTGTTGTATCAGATACATGATGCCGTAGAAAGGGTACAGCAAGGACCGTTCCTAGAGCTGAACATGCCATACCAACCGATAGGAAAATCCCTATTTTGACCGAGGGCCAGACGAAAGGCCTTCCTAATAGGTAAAGTAGCAAGGTATTTAGTTGTCCGATGTGCACCATCGCGTAGGTCTGGAACGCCAAAATTGCAAACCAGATTTTCAAAAGGGCTGCATCTTTACACTTGAACAATTTGAGCAGCGGCTGAAACGTGTCGTAACAGCAATTTTCGGTAGACGGTTCCGTGCGCCGGGCCGTTTGAATTTCTTCCACACCGAAGATCACCAGAAACACAGAGAACAATGAAACACAAAATATAAACCAAAATGGTTGAAGGAATCCAGCATAGTGGACCCACACACCGACAACAATGTTGCCGATTGCGTAAGTGGCTCCGTTGATGAATTCTTGCAGTGCTAGACGCGATGACCTGTTCTCGGGAGTTACTGAATTGATAGCGTAGAAAGACGAACCAGCCAACAAAGATACAGAACTACCACTGAGGCCCCTGAGAGCCGAGGCCATAAACAGACCATCGATGTTCCATCCTGTGTATAACATGAGGATATAGAGTAAAGCATAAGCCGTAATTCCAAGGGTTGGTAGCACGATCATGATTTTACGTCGCCCGGTTCGGTCCCCTACTGCACCCAAAATAATTACGGAAACCACAGCAGGTAAACCTTCGGCTATCTGAAGACTGAGTACAGAGATGGCTATCTCTTTTTGAGCTGCATGCCAATAGGACGTTTCGCTTCCAGAGGTGCTGTTTGCACTGTTGGGGGACGGATTAAAACCTCCACTGTAGCTGCTAGTTTTCTTGAGATCCGAGTCGTTGAGGTGGTATTTCTTGTAAATTTCGGCTTGCACATATTCTTGGAACAACGGTAAAGTCATATGCCATGATAGGAAAAAACACGTGTATACCACCTCCACAACATACGAACGTAGTTCACCCCACATCACTATTTCTTTTTTTTCGTTCATAAAATTTTTTTTACCCTTTCCTTCTTATTTCTTTAATCGGGTGTGTTGTTCGTAGGTTTTTCTTTCGCTAGTGTCTGCTTTTAAAAGATCTTTCTTTAACACAATTTCATTATTGTGTGTAACGAGTCACCTGATTATTATTTTTTTTTTTATGTCAGAAGACGTTTTAATGACGAATAGGAGACATTCAAACAAGTTACATAAAAGATTTCATGTCAGTGTTGAGATGTTTTGATTATCATTTGTCAGTTACATTGAAGAGGAAAATTCCACCGATATAAAAACATGCGGAGATAAACGAGTAGGTGTTTTTTGTTTTTCTTTTTGTCGGCTGACTTTTGTCGTCATATAGCCTAGTTTTATAAATAAGCATAGAAATCTAGTTGAATATTCTGATTCAACTAAATTCCTGATTCCCACCAATTAGTTACGTGTGCAGATTTTGATTAAAAATCTCTTTCTGGTACACCAATATGTGAAAATAAAACACTGGGAGCAAACCTTAATAAGAAAAAAAAAAAAAAAAAGTAAAAAAGCCTCACTTGTTGTTTGATATAAA